>JAQIXA010000327.1:0-47928 GCA_034699045.1 Nanhermannia cf. coronata Gr-Ori-00579
GTTACCCCATATTTGACCTTTTGGTCAATTTTCGGGCATGTGTCAAGGTCAAATGGTCATTTTCCAGAGATGAAGCAATGTTTTGGATCAAAACACACCTGACTAAAAAAATTTCATGCTGAAAATCCTTCTTTTCAAACTTACCTGGAAGCAGTTGCATTCTTAGTAGGGTACATTCACCGATTCCGTGCTGTTTCATTTATTACACTTTTTACTTTTATAATAATTAATTTTATTTACGCTTTTCATTCCATTCCAGAGTAAGTTTTCTCAAAAACAAGAACAAATTCACTTCACAGAGAAAGAAGTAAACATAAATACTGTAGTATTTAGTATGTACTCGTAATATAAAGGGGAAAGTTCAACTTCATAATTTTAGTATAGTATAGAGTACAAGTATTAGATTAGATTTCTAAATTTTCTAATCTTAAATTAATATTATTTCTCTCTTAGCCCTTATCAAGATAATAAACATGGCTAATTTATGTTCTAATACTCGTAAGTGTATAGTGTATATAAACTCTGGAACTAGATTTACAACTGTTAATACACGGTTGCATTACAGTGTACCTACTCTTTTACACAAGATTATTAAGAGAATTTCAAAAACAAGTCTTAAATTCAACTAACACTAAAGACTAAAGTCTAAAGATAGCTTAGGTTGTGTTTGAAGAAAGCAGGCAAAGAATTAATAAAGAATTAAGTCTCTTCTCACGATTTTGTTGATTTAAAGTAAGATAAGACGCCCTCAAGCACATTTTTGTTGCTTTTTGAGAAGAGAAAAGTTTTCAATTTCTTCCAGCCCTTAAGACTCATAAGATCAAGAGGATATTATGCTTAATTATGAGAGATTTAAATTGAAGCCACTTTGACGAGACTGGGCTAATTTGAAACACAAATTTTAGTACTTACTCAACATCTATAGGGTAGTGAGCCAATATAATGTCTATTTTGTTACAGAAAAGTTAAGAGTCAAGATTGATGTGGTTATAACATTGTAACATGAGATTCATAATAGATATTTCAAATCTAAAACTAGGGTATCTATAATGGAATTTGCGTAGGTTTTAGAGTAGACTTGTATGTAAGGTACCTACTATCATATATGTACTAGTCTGTCTAGTAGGATATATTAGTAGTGTATATAGTATCTACTGATAGCTTGATGGTAAACTAGAGTGAAGAATAGAGAATATTAAAATTAAAATTAAAATCCCTCTAAGCATTTAGAACTCATATTACAAGTAAATAAGTTACCCTCACATCCTAAATATTTTACTTTGTATAATAGGCTTTGAAAGTGTAAAATAAATAATGGAAACAGAATCGAAAGTCTTGAATATCAAAATGTAATAAAAATAATATCTGAACTATTCTCTAATCATTCATTTCAAGTCAATCATTTCAATTTTCTACACAAAATAAAGTACAATTTTAACACAATTTTAATTAAAAATAAATATTAAATCATTCAGTTTAAAGGAGCTACCTAGTCTATTTTAATTTCAGGATTGGAATTTGAGAATGAGAATAAACTTCATTGTGATATTTTACTCTATTATAAAATTCAGTGATAATTTTATCATCATACCATATGAAGATTCTACAAAAAACACTTTCTGCAAATATTTTGTATTGCAATTTTATAGTTACCTATGTACTCTGTATATCCTGATAAGATAAGGAGGAGAATCATTTTATTTGACCTTTTTGATCCTTAGGGTCAAAATTTAAAAAATAACTAAATTCAAAATTTAGTTTTTACTATATAATTATAGCCAAAAAGCATTCATTTTTGAATAATTTTTTGATCTATTAAATCCAAAGACAATTTGACATATATTTTGTAATTCAACTAAATTTTGATTACATATTTATAATTTGAAAATAATGTAAGAATGGCGTTAAAATATTAATATATTCAAATTCCTGTTTGCTATTCATTTCCTTTGAATTCTGATGAATCTATCACTATTACTAACGGTTGATTTAATTTAGTTAGCACCATGAAAGAAATATTAGTGGATTGACTCGTTTAACATTAGCATAATCTGATAGATTTGAAAATTACTTTGTCTCATCTATCTATCTATCCATTTAAACCTACTTATCCCATCCTTTTTTTTGCTTTATTTTCTCAATTTTCTCATGAATATAAAAATTTAATCAGCCTGTCTAGTTACTCTAGTACTTGGTATGCTGGCAAAAGAGGAATTTTTTCCGTATGAAAAGTTTGCATTTATTAACTCATACATTTATATGAACATTGTACTGATAGTACTTACTAATATTATAAGATTGAAATTAAAAAATCTTTTTCATTACTTTATCAGCCGAGTTTTTTTTCCTAGATACTATGTCCTATCTGTATAAAAGCTTTCATAGACTATACTATGAGATTTTTTGAATAAAAAGGATTTAAGTCTAGCATTTCCCTTTCTTTCATTTCTTTAGCTTAAATTAAATACTATTTTCCATAAAATATTCTGTTCAACTTTCCACTCAAGATCAGACAATTTCAAATTTTATGAAAACTTTGAAACCTTACAGATTTTCAAATTTTTTTTATAAAGAAACCCATGAAGGGTTGTCTATTTACCAAAGTATATTTTGTCTATTAGGTTCACCAGACTGACTTTTTTTCTCATATTCTCATAAAATATTAATAAAGTAGGAATAAATGTTTAGTCTACATAATTATTCTAATGTCTTTCTAATGGCAAAATATCCACATGGAAAAAATAATGATGATAAAAATGGGTGTATTTACCTATCAGACTTTTTGTTTGGTTTTTTTGTTCAAAATGTAAATATTGTAGGTATTGTTTTTCTATTTGAAAAACTCGGAATTTATGTTTTAATGTCTATTTTAGGAATATTAAGCAAGGGATTAAATTATATTACAATATTGATTTTTTTTTCGCTAAAATTTACTTTTACTTTTAAAAGGATAAATGCTTATAAAAACTTACTTTTAATGATTCAAACGGCTTTTATTCTTCGTTTATGTTGTAAACTGGTCATATACTCGTATACAAGACAGCCTGTCAAAGTCAAAAGAGAATTATTAGTCAATAAATTTATATAATTTTTTTAAAATACCTAACTAAATTTTGTATTCGGTTAATTAACCTTTGAAAAAACACAGTTTTGCTCAAAATATGGTTTTTCAGAGATATATTTGAAAGAATAGACCTTCTAATAAAGATAATTTTTTTCTTTTTTTGCAAAATTACTATGTATAACATTTGGATTCGACAAAATGACCCAATATGAGATATTTGGGTAGGTAGTAGGAGTAGGGTTTATGCAAAATGAGTTGGGTAAATTGAATTTGGAGATTACTTTTAGTTTTTAAGTTTAAATAAAGAGCAACTCTTTATTTAATTTTATTTAATTTAATTATTTTTACAGTCTATGAAAACTCAATAAGTACCCTACTATCAGTATTTGTAATTATGTACTTGAATCTAAATATTCTGTAAAAAGTTACAATGACAAGTACCTTTCAAAAACATACATAGTCTTCGTATTATACATAAATACGGATATAAAGTTAAGCACAACGTATAAAATGCAACTATTCATAGAATAGAATACTTCGAAAAAATCTAAACTTTCTTCAGAAAATTTAAAACTCGATTCTAAGACTATACAAAATGTAATTCTTGTAGTATATTTAATTTGCATTTTTGACTGTCTTATAATGGGCAACTCATTAAAAATCTTTAGAATATAAAAGTTAACTTTCTTCTTCGATTTTCAAGTCTGCTAAAAAAAAACTCGAATCTTCAGTTACATACAAAGTACAAAAGTACAAGTAGACCGAGAAATGAAAGCGAATTTTTGCAAATGAAAAAAAGATTGCAAAGATTGTATTAAAAGAATCTAGGCCCTTTGCCCTGAACGTTTTGAATGTGGGAATATTTCCCAGTATCCTAAGAGGATTTCCCGGAGAATTTTGCCCAGTTTTGCCAAGATTTTGGAAATTTCAAATTTCGCCGGGCAATATTTCTACATACAAAACGTTCAGGTCAAAGGGTCTATTACCGTATTAAAATAGGTACTTAAAAGTTAAATGAGTGCCCTACTGCTTAGTACTACATATAGGTAAGTAGTAAGATAAGATACATTTGAATCTTAAAATCCCATATGTATTTAGAATTTAGAATTTGATGATCATTTTCGAAAGTTTTTTTTAAATGTAATCAAATTCTATTTTAACTTTTAAAAAGAAGTAGGTAGTATAGTAAAGTAAGGGTAAAGTAGTACTTCGTCTGGAATTTTAAAAGTTTTTCTGGCATTTCAAGATTATTAGTGGAAATCAATATGACAATTTGTCATTCTTTAAATAATAAATTACTAAACTTTCAACTAGTACATACGAGGCAGAACCAGAACTTGTACAAGTAAACGAGTTATGACATTTAAGAGCTTTATTCAATCCTATTATATTGCATCATCAAAGTCAAGAAAACCATAAAACTTTTCAATCTACCCAAATACACTTGCTACGATACTATATATTATAGGTACTGCTAACTTTATAAGTAGCAAAATCTGTTTTTTTTTTCTTTAAAAAATAGGATTTTTGAGTAAGATTTATTGTGGATGAAAGCACAGTTAATTGGAAAGCTGTGCTAATATTTACAAATAGACAGACATGGGGAGCCATTAAAATATATGACACTTGAAAATAATTAATGGAAAATGCTTCGTCAAAAAGTTTATACTTTTTAACCAAAAGATTTTTGGAAGTTGGCCATAAAAACCCGGTACTTATAATAAATATACCTACATACATACTTTTAAAATATATTTATAAATATCAGTACATTATAGTGAAATATCTAGTAGGTAGAGACATATCTCGACTAGAAATCTTGAAACATATATCATAATAACAGAGTAGGACACATTGCATTTTGTTACTACACAAGGTAGTACTTATTTTTTGATATTTTGATAGCTCCAATAAAATATTAACAGAGAAAGCACAAACCAGAGAATAAATCAGATTCAACAATTCTCATCAATCATGCATTATGCTCGTATTATTACATATTGTACCTTCATATACCTACCTATATAATATAGTATAGTATAGTATAATATACATTTAATAGTATTTCAAATTTACCATTTTATTTTCAACATTCAGAATGTATCTATTATTAGTGTATCAGTATATTCTAGATATTTATTTATACCTTCAAAAATTCAAAATATAAATTTGTAAACTCTAAATTTTGATACTCGAAATCATACAAAAGAGACGATATCACAAGTCTCAAATCACAAGTTTCAAAAATATTTATGTACGAGTACCTATATGAATTTGAGATTGTACATAAATTATTAATACCGGCTATACATAAGAATTACAAACTAAAAATCAAAAAAAAATTTAATTTTTTTCAAATTACTATTTATATAACAAAGACCTACAACTAATAGTATCGAGGTTAAAGTTAGGTATTACCAATACAAAGGAAAAGTAAATATACTATGATAACTGTATCCTTTCGATTTGAAAGGAAAAATATTTTTGGGCAAGAATCGAATTGCTTAAATATATTAACTTGAACATGAAAATTTATCAATTTTTAATGCCCTTAAGACCACTATTAACAGACACTGGCTGGGTCCATTCAAAAACTTTTTTTTGCTAGAGCAAAAAACTTTTCTTGTACTACTATTATAGTATAAAAAGTGAAGTTTGTGAATTTGGTCAATTCAGATTGGGCAGGACATAAAGTGTGACACCCCTTATCTCTATTATATCGCTTATTTCTGCCCATCAATGTCATGTACGAGAACTCAAAGAGTCCAACGACACTGGGCCCATTAAAATATATTGCCACATTTAATATAATATCTTGAGTCTTTCTACTACTACAAACTAGTACTACTACAAGTATAGTGATACGTTAGAAATAGAAATCTCAGCCAATACTTTTGTCTCAACTTGTCCCTACAGTATAGGATATTACTACTACTTTAACTACAAAATTTTTTCTACAAAATCTCAGATCTGGATCTGGACAGAGGACAAGTACTTTTAGTATTATATCGGCTTTGTTCAATCGATTTCCGACTACACATGTATCGATATATTTATATATTAGTATTTATTCGAATTGTGTAAGAAAAATCGAATCTACAAGAATCTAGAACAAAATCCCTGAGAAATGGCAAAACAAAAGAGAAAGAGCGACTTTTTTTTGTTTTTTTTTCTACGAGTATCTAGTGAAATTCCCCAGGGTTGGTTGAAAGTAAAAGTTGAGACGTACAGGGAAACAGGAAGAATTTACGAGCACTATTTCACAAAGAATTTATTTTAGAATTTAAGAATTGAACACTTAAAAAAGTGCTAGTGAGGGTTTGGATTGGAGAATTTGAGGCATTTTGAACTGTACCTATAGTACAATACAATGTATGTAGGATGAAATAGGAGACAGAAGATCGTGAGAATTTGCTTTGGTATTCATATGGTTAAGTTGGGTTGGGTAAGGTATTATTTTTATATCCAAAAAAGATGGATAAGTAATCAGTTCTGAGGGAAAGAGATGGGAGAAAAATTCTTGAAAAAAGAAACCACGAAAAGTGTAATAAAAACCACAGGGAAACCGACTCGTAAATGGAAAAATCGATGGTTTTTTTTGAGCAAAAAGAAGATTCAATAGTCTCAAAAAATAAGGCTAATAGTCACCCATAATAAAGGGAAAGGAAAAACTTGTACTTTTTTCTATTATAAATACTATCCTTAAAAATTATTTCCATTTAAGTAAGTATACTTTATGCAAGAGATCTTGAGCCTATTACTTATTATTATATACCCAACTATAAGTACCTACTGTAATGTACATGCTTATAGGTACTTAAGACCATTAATGCATTATAGTGCATTACACTACTTAACTATGCATAATATTATAATAAGGATAAAAAATAAAATTTACACACAAAAATGACACATTTATTCAGAGAAATTTTTTAAATTCCGTATTTAACATGCCATTTCTACTTTGGTTTTAATAATTGGGAAAGTTTTCAAATGGAAACCAACTTTTTCATATCGATTTTAAGCAAATTAAATTTAAATAAAGTTTAACAAAGAGTGCAGAAAACACCTTCTGAGCAACTGCTTAAAAAAGCTGGGAATAATCAAATTAGCTGAGATTTGATATTTTGATTTAATTTTGGACTTAAGGTAGTAAAATTGTATATGTATAATTAAATTAAATGAACTTTAATTAGATAGATTAATAAGTATCCTATATCATAAAAGTGGTTTTTCAGTTGAGACTCTTCCTTTTTTTTTACTATCTATAGATTGTATCTAGTTGAGGTTTAGTTTACGTGCTGGTAAACCACGTAACTTTTAACTATAACCCTAGACAGAATTCAATTAAAAATGAACCGAGGAAAAAAAATTAAAACTTCTATGATACTTTTTGGCATTCATTTTAGCACATTTTTGAGCTGACTATCAAATCAAGCTAGATATAAAATGTTGAAATGAGCATAACAAATCCATTAATTTCAGGAAAGATGTGAAGTTGAGAATGAGTATAAATGTGACTGTTACTTTACAGTTATACCCTAACTAAATAGTAAGTTTATATACCTAGGTAAGTATTAAACTACAAATACTGAAATTTCCGACAGAAGAAAAACCTTTAGTTTAGAATTGTAGGGAATTTTGTAGAAATTAAATAATCTGGGTAGATGAAATATGTGAATATAAGTGGGGAGGAGGCGAACTAATATTTATGAGGCATTCGGAAACTAAAAACATTATTTAATGAAAGATTCATATGCCCTTAGATAGTTTGGAAAACTAATGAATTTTCTCCTTACTTATTACTTACATACTTATACTATACTTATACTCATTCCTCATACCATGGTATAATATCCGTATTTTATGGTTTCTCATACTTTATACCTTATCCTTATACTTATAAGGCCAATGGGTACTTATGAAATATCTACTGAACACTGTATAAATACGGATAAATTGATTATTCTGTTACAATCTGTTTGTGTTCGCCTGAACTCAAGTTTGAAGTGGTGGTGAAAAATCTTGGGAAAACAGTTAGAATTCTTATGCAATTGAAATTTAAAGTACTTTTTGAGGTTAGACATCGAAATGGTATTTAATTTGAATCGATTGTTATAAAGGGTTTTTAACCGCAAAATCTTCAAAAAGTTTTACTTTCAGTGCCATTCACTCCAAACTTTTTTCCAGATACATATCCGTATGTGCATATTAGATAGTAAGATCTATTCTATATGTATCTATGATAATGGGCTTGTTTTCGTTCTATTAGTAAGTACTACTCGTACATGTAAGTATAGTACTAATAGTCCAGCAGAGTACTAATATAAAGGATTGGACTGGAGAAAGCGTAAAAGTTTTTGATCGCAAAATGTGCTTACGATGGGGAAGTTTGCCAAAAAATTGCAAAAGTAGCAGCAGTGTGGTTTCTCCTATTTTATACTCTAACCATAAGTACTTGTACTATCTACATAGTAGCTAGAAAAATATTACATTTCTATAAAATAAACTTTATTGCCAGTCCCCATTATGCATTTTATACCAAGAGGAAAGAATGTAAGAAAGAGAAATCTATTGAATTCCAATCTTTTTACATGTAATCTAGTATCTACTGATACTATGCACTTCTAATAGTAGTTTGTATAACCGAGTAAATATTAGTTTGAGCAGAACCTCAGAGGAAAATAAAATTTAAATTATCTCTTTCCCCTTCAACAACTGTATTTAGAAATTGTACAAAGCATTTAAATTGCTTACAAGTCAATTGCCAAAATTCACAAAGAGCTCATAATTATGCTTGCAACTTTTAACTTACGAAACTGCAAGTTCCACATTTTATTTGTTTTTTTGTACACTTTTTCTATAACCAATATTTAAATGAGAAAAGATGGGAAATGTAATGATCAAAGAAATTCGAGTACTCGTATCTACTTTATTTTATCGTAACTGAATAAATATTTCATCATTCTGAAAATTTTGTATTATTTAAGTAAGTACCCTACCTAAAGAATAAGTGTACATAGTATGTTCATATGTACTTATGTACTAGATTGTATCAGTAAATACTATGATTGCAGTACAAAAATATTTTGTTTTCTTTCAATTATTCAGAATTTCTGCTGAACTTTACAAAAGTACCTATGTAAAGAGCAAAGTAAATAGTATTTCAAATATGGTAATTTAAAGTTAGATATACGAGTATTTACATTGTTATCAGTTTTCAGATTGGTATAAGATCTATCATTTCTATAATAATTGTCCTATACATAAATGAAAACTAATACATAGACCTATGTACATTGTTGTATCAGAATGAAATTTGAAATACCATAAGATCAAAGGAAATGTTAGAGGAAAAAGCTAAAGATAAAAGGTTAAAAAATATGAAATTTTAGGATTCTATTCTAGGTATTTTCAATCAAGCATGATACAAGGTACACTGTAAATGGCATCTAGATAGGTATTAGTTGTAGGTACACGATTTTTATGAAAACATAAAGGGGAAATAATAAAGATCTTAAATCTTCTTTGAGCTTTTCATTTTTTTTCCTCTGAGGAAATGACAATGAGATTGAGAGTTACACATTTTTCGATCGAGCACTTTCTTTGACCAAAAAACTAATATATATATCTCACAACTATGTATACATGTATACACTTATACACCAGTAGGTAGGTAGTAGGTACTCGAGATAGTGAAAATGGTTAGAAGATCAGAAGATTCAGAAATGAGATATTACCGACACAAAACCCTCTTAAGCCTTAACACAGATCTCAATTAAGAACCTTTTTTCTTCTGATCAAGTCTTCATAGAGAAATAGATACCACTACTAAAAGTTTGCGGAAATTCAACTTATACCTATGATAAAAGCTTTCGGATTTTTAGGAAATAAGCACAATACTTTGGAGGATAGTGTCCCAAATTGCATCTAGATTGATAGAGCAAAGAATTATGTTTCTATCACTAGCAACCTAATATATATCAGTATATAGAAGTAGTATCTGGCTTATTGATCAATTATAAATTTTAAAATTTATATTAGTAACATTTTTAATTACATCGATCGATGGTTTGAGTAAAATAAATTCTGTCAACTCAAACTGTTATGTATTTTGAATTTTGAATTTTGATCTGATTAAAGTTCAAGGTCAAAGTCCTATTAACAATGTTTAATTTTTAATTATAACGTGGATAGTTTGGAATTTTGAGTTGCGATTGGCGAGACTTCCCTTATTTGAAAGCTCTATTCCCTATAAAAAGGTATAGAGATTTGTAGAAAGTATTTTTTATTCTTTCTTTTTTGGAAATTGATTTACTTCGCTCTTATTTTCGGCTTTTGTTCACATCTTTTGATATCATCGCATTACCGCAATGGCAGACTTCTTCTTATATACCCCTTTGCTTTTTACTCTTTACCATCTATTTTTTACCCAAAATGTATATAAACTGGTATTTAAGAAGCTTTCCACTTACTTATTTTATCTCCTACGAAGCAATCCTCAAAGAGCAAACTGAGAGACTTATAAATAAATACTTATCTAAATCCATATATTTCTAAATAAATAGGTAGCCTTCATACTAATACAAGGATAGTATGAGATTCAAATACTGATACTATTAGTATCTGTATCTGTACTGATATATTTTTACCAAAATACTGAAGGATTAGGTACTATCTGTAGTATAAGAAGTAGTTTTACTGTAGGGTACTTAAAATGGGTATCTGAGAAAGTGAATAAAAAAGTTTATGTGAGGATCCTCAGAGTCAGGAAATAAACAATTCGCTAAATACTTGAATGAGAGACCCATTAAGACTTAAGACTCCCCATTTTGAGAAGAATTTCTGGAATTTCGAAATGTGAACAAACAAGTGATGGTTTTACCCTCAGATTTGCTCAATTTATACACATATCCCTTCTGGTATTGGTTTGGTTTTAGTGAAGATATCCTAGCAGGCAAAAGTACATAAGTCTGCCAAAGTAAAAACCAAAAAGATCCTTTTTTTCTTCTCTAGCATCTCTACATACTATTTAGTATGTTTTTATGAGATAGAAAAAGTTATTAAGATAGTACTGTAAGTAGCAGTAAGAAACTCGACTTTGTGGGGAAAAAAATGAGGAAAAAAAAGGAACCTCTCTTATGGACAAATAGTCAAATAGATAGAAATGTTTTGGAGGAATAAAGTTTGCTTTTTCTATTGTAAGTTCAGTCGACTGAAACTACAGATATTTTTATTTATTTATACGATAGTTAGGTTTATACTTTATGTATACATATCAGTACATACATGTGTATGTGTAGAATAAGTTTAGTGTATAAATATACGATACGAGTACGATACGATAGAAATATTGCTTTTTTAATGTTTGCCATCTTCTCATCATCTGACAGCTTGGATCTACCAATGTCATATAGAACTTCTGGTTATCAAATGAAAATAGACACAGAGGCTGGATAAATAGGTTAAACAAAGAAAAGATATAGTTACATAACATGAATGTATGTACTATTCTAGTACTACTCGTAGTTTTAGGTATTTTGATCTGAAAATTGCAGTAAGTGATCTTTTGTATTAAGGCTGTCAAATCCGTATTGAAAGAAGTTGAAAACCAGGATTTCAGTTTAACAGTTTTTGAAACCCAACTTTAAACCAGATTAGAATACCTTGATTTTAAAAATAAGATATATGTATCTGTAGCAGTATTCAATTCGATAAATCAATTTTTTTTAGTTCAATTTGGGAGTTCAAAAATATGAATTCGATTCAATTAGATAGATCGAATCAAATCTGAACTCTATTTCAAAGCCTAAATATGATTTTTTTTCAAAAAATCGTGAAAAGTAACTTTATAAAGGAACTTTAGTAGTTTAAAGTTTATCAAAAAATTTGACAATTTGAAAATGCTCATGTTGTACAACTGAAAATCATATATTAATGTAGAAATGTTCATGTCTTAAAAATGATGCCTTCAGAACATGGCATTTTTGTCAATGAAAAGAAACATTTAAGCAAGTATGTAATAGGTCTATTTTTCTATTTTTTTTAAGTTTAAGTGGGCTTTACTATAGACATCATCTCTCGAGATCACTCACTGATCAAAAAACATAAAACATTCCTGGGTGCAATTTGCCATACTGTGAAATGTGAAATGAACTACCCACAGAACAGAACCCATTTGCTATCAAAATCTTTATTTTTTTGCTACAAAACCTAAAACCCGTCATATCCATTCTGAAAAATAGATATTTCTTCCGGCTCTTCCGCTTCTTTCCTGATTTTTTTTTACTACAAAAGAAAAAATCAGCTTTAAAGAAAACACAAAGTATCTAGAAAAAATTTCTCAAGATTTTTAAATCCATAGATAAGCCATAAGTGAGCAAAGTATCTATAGCTAATTCAAAGCAAGCAAGGAAGCTTAGGTATTCATAATCTAAATCCTATCTCAAGTGTATTAATGATTTACTAAAATTTAAAATATTTCACCGGAAATTATATTAAATTACGTAGGCACATTTTATCCATCTTATCCATTTTAACAGTATTATTTTATATCTGGTAGTCTTCAGATTTCCCGAGTAAAAATTCAATTTCCCAAAAATGGCTTCCTCTATCTATAAAAGATACATACCTATGTAAGTACAATATTTAATTTAAAATCTAAGCAAATTACACAAATGCAAGTAGAGATAAAACTAATCTTCCATTTCTTTAGAATTTAGAACTTTAAAAGATCTCATATGGGGTTTAGAATAGTAAACAGATTTTTTGTAAATTCAGATTTAAACCATAGGTATATTATCAGTATTTTACATAATATTCAACTTTTTTTAAAATTCACTTTACACTTTACACTTGATACTTCAAGCTGCCTATGCATGTGTGAATAGATATGATTTTTTTTCTGCATTTTTTGCATTTTTCGTGTAAATCACAAGTGGCCAAATTCGTGAAAGAAATAGGGATAAAAATATGAGAGTGTGCAAAAGTTCTCGGAGGGTTTTACCCGAAGCTCAACTCAAAACTCAAAGCTTTTGACCCATTTATGCATTTCCCTTTGAGAACCCATATTTATACATTATACATAGTTCATATCAGTAGTACCTACAGATACATACCTAAAAGTTATATAAAAAAGTATTTTTTTGTACAACTTTGAGATAAGTATGCATCGTGCTTCTCTTTTCCCGGAAGATAGCCTTATTTCCCTTACATTCAAAGACCTTAAGAAAAAAAAATACGAACTCGCCTGTCTTCAGAGATGATTTAAATAATTCTATAAAAATTCATCTCAGGACCTAGAAATGAGCAAGAAAGGACCAAATTGAAGAGCATTTACCATTGGATTAAAGGGCTAGTGTAGTGTGTAGTAGTGGGTGACTAAATTTATAGTGATAGAAATGAATTTTTTTTTGCAACTTTTTCAAGTGTGTTTATCAGTATTACTAGTAGTATACTAAATATTGTGCTATTTTTTAATGCTCCCAAAGAAGTTTGAAAAGTCAGCAGAGCTATAAAAAATTAGTTCTCTTGAGAGCTAAAGTGGATGATCCTTTTGATGATAAAAATATTCAAGATTTTTTAGGTCCTCGAACCAAGTCATAAACTAACCAGAAAATACTGCATATTATACTTTGTAAATATAGATACAACTATGTAGGTATTTCATTTAAGTATTATTTTAGTATTTAGCCTGGAACGATGAGTATTAAAAAGTAAATGAATTTATCTCCTACAGAGCCAACTGCAAGTACATCATAAAATATACTTACTAAAAGAACTAGAAGAGTAGAAAATAAGTCTTTGAATCTTACCTATAAATAATTAATCAGGATAAGTAAACCCTACTATGTACTATGTATGGTAGTAGGTACTCAGGTAGTTCAAGTGGCTTTTTCTCTTTTAAAAAGTCAAAACTTCAAAAAATTTGAGATTCAAGTGCCTTTGAATTTTAACCACTTTCTAACCGTCAATTGCAACTTTTCAACTTCTAGATATTACTACATGTACTTGTAGGTACTACAACTTACATTTTCTGTATATACAAGTACTGATATTAATGCAAATTTTAGCTTAAAATTGCACCAAAGTAGCCAATTTACATAAACATTCTGAACTCTGCTGAAGATTCAAGAAGAGTTGAACAATTATGAATAAATAAATGATAAGTAAATGGTAAAGTAGCCTTATCTAGAGCTAAAGTTTGTAGAATATGAGTATGCCCGCATATTCTAAGATTATTTTAGTGCATTTTACTCGACTCAAGACTATTTAAATATTTATTTCTACAACTTTGAGCTTGCATTCATAATACACTTATTCATAAAAGTTTGAGTAGTAAAATCTGATTTTTCATTTTCATTTTCATTTTCATTTTCATTTTCATTTTCATTTTCATATTTTTATTTTATTAATAATAATAGTAGAAGTAGTACTTTGGCAATGATAGTAAACCATGAAATGAATGAATAAGTGTCTCATTTGGTTTATTTTATTACTTTGTCAAACATTATAAATCCTAGTCTCGAACCTCAAACTTCTTTCACCAAGGCAGACCAAATGTTTGGAGCAAACAACTTTTTTTTACTTGGGTCTCTAGTAGGTATTTTACTATTAGTAATATAGTAAGTAGGTATTTTATTTTCCTTCGACGATTGCCAATGCCAAAGCAATGTCAAAGTTCTTTAGTCAAATTACAACTTATCATCCGAGTATAAATTCTACGCTTAATTTCAGAGCAAATAAAGTTATGGTTATGATGAGCTTATGATTGTACGATCAAATAACTAATACCCATATGTATTCTCTTCATACCTTATTTTATTATGTATCTGTAACTATACGTATATAAATTGTACTAGTATAGTACTTGGGATCAAATTTAAGATTAGTATTTTTATCGTATTTTTAATAAAACTCGACTTTTTCCTCCCAATCAAAAGTCAACTCACACACAATTTACCAACTTCGAACTGTCTTTCTAATTGTGATTTGTAAGCAATTCAAAGGATTTAAACCAGAGCCAGGATTCGAAATCTACTGAAAATAGCATGTGAGAAAGACGATGTTATCTTGGCCTTATCTAAATCTTACAAGTAAATGCATATGCATGTAAAATGTAAAAATATCCTAATACCTAATAGTACTATCAGTATCAGATTCAGTTTATCTTGTATGCATTTGCATAAATTGGGTGATATACTATTTGTACAAGCTAAATGTATCAATATATCAAAACAGGGTTTTGAAAAATCGGTTTTTTCGAATACTTCAAATGGTATTTTGCAAAGTTTTTGAGTTGTATAAGACTTCAAAAAACTTTTAATAAAATCCTAAAAACTTTAAATTATCAACCCTGTCCTATATGTAAATAAAGTATAAAGTCAAAGTGCAGTGTCCTGATCTTGGTTTTTGGTTTTTGGGTTGCTTTTGCAATTGCCGACAAGCAGGAAGCCCATTTTACTTACTACTAAACTACTATATTTTATCATGGCTAATAATAAACTTTTGAGGCATGATAAAGCTTCACAAATGCGAATTTTCGAAAATTTCCAATGCCATGTAAAACCCCTTTGAAAGTGTTCTGCAACTTAACATTAATCCTATTTTATTACAAATCGATACTACATAGTAGGTATTGCTACCATAGTACTAGTACAAGCCTAATACTTTGTAGATACGAGGTACACAGCTGGTTTCAATACCTATTCTAAAATATTACACTTCCTTTAAATATTAAATACTCGTATTTTGCATGGTATTTTGCATGGTACCCTACTATCAAAAAACTGGACAACTTAAACTTTAAGTAGAAAAATAAGTAAAGATTTTTTATATTTTTTTTTCGCCTAAAGTACTATGTATTAGGTACTAGAAGAAATTCTCAATTCTTTAAAAGATTTACAATAAGCTGGTTAAATTGCCAATCCAATGAGGAAAAGCCTTGAAGGCAAATCCAGTCGAACTTTTCCAGAGAAATTCTTTTAAAAGAAATCCATCCGACTGACTATTAGTGCCTACTTTACTTGACTTGCTATTTGCATAAAAAAGGATTGAATGTAAATACTGATTGAATACAGACTGCCATTTTTTTATGTTTTTTTGGGGGGAAAAAAATCCAGACCATTTATCCAGACTTTGTTCGAGATGTTTGAGATTAGTTCAAAAATATCCTTCAAAGTTTTGTATCTTGAAATTTTGAAGCAAATGAAGCAAAGAATTTGTACTAAGGATAAGAATATAAAGTATTTTGATCTCTATATAATAAATTAAGTACCTCTTATGAGTAAAGCACAAAATATGCAAATGTTCCAGTTTTAATTAAGTTTGCAAAGAAATTTCTCTGTATTAGTACATCAGAGTATTACCAAAATTTTATCAATTTAATATTATCAATCTACATACTTACTATAACTATACTAGTACGAACATAAAGTAATTTTATGCATAAATAGTGAGAAATATTAAATTAATTTTGTGGTAAATTGAATTGAATCCTTCTAATTTCAATCATCAAAAACTTTTCAATCTCTTCGACAAGAATAGCATTAAATCTAGAATCAAAATCAAAATTTTACAAATTTCGAGGTTTCAAATGTCAAAACTCTGAAAAGTAGAAAACTTGTCAACCTGAAGTAAATCGGCTTTTTTGTACCATACTATACTGTATAAGGTACAATCATATTTGATTTCTCAATTCTAAGAATCTAAAAATAATTTCTTTGTGATTTCTATCATGTACCTACCTAAAGCACACACCTTACTTTGACACTCTTTTATGGTTTTTACCCTATTAACAATAAGAAGTTTTGAAAAGACAGGTTTAAACCTTTCTTTAGGCTTGGTAAATAGAGTCTGACAACTTACGATTTCCGTACAAATAGTCAAATAAAATGCTATCAAATCGTAAAAAATCTTAGAAAATTACCTAAAATTAGGCAGAAATATAACAATATAACAAGTAATTTGTAATATTTTATTAAAAGCATGATGCTTAGAACATTAGAACATTAGATATTTTGAATTTTTGACCAATGAATTTATGAAACCATAAAAGTTAAGAATCTTAATTTAATCACCAACTATTCAATCATACATTAAATATTAAGAAAACTTTCCCCAACTAATTCTTGGTACTTTATAATACTTTATAGCATGATTCTATTACCAAGTTAGTCAAGTATTAGTTATATGAGAAAAATTAATCTTTTTACCTAGACCCAGGCAAGCCATATTTCTATTCTACCCTACTTATTTCCCCTTCATAGTTTAGTTTAATTCCTAATTGTAAGTTTTAATAACTTTTCTCTCTCTCAGCAAAGTTCTTTGAATTAAAGTCTCTTTTATTTCATAATTTCTACTCTTTACTTTCTAGTTTGATCGAGTAGAAAAGGAATTAGTTGTATAATAGTTAAATAAGAAATTAAAGTGAATCCTTACATGATTTTTCGAGAATATTTCCTCACAAATCTCAAATTACAGATGAATAAATCTATTCAATCACCCGGTTGACAATTTATATCTATTATTTTATAGGTAGGTACTTTATAGTCCTTAGTAGGATCTTAAGATGCGGAATAAAATCGAATAATGAGGATTTATAAGACTCGTATCTGGAATCTGGAGCTTCAGATTTACTTTTCACTTATTTATACTCCTAAAATAATAGTCCAAAATATTACGTCGATCTTTTCCTACTTAATTATAGTAAGGATCAGTACATGTAAAGAGGAAATAGTTAAGAAAATATTTTTCCTGATTCTTCTTTTGTCCAACTAGTTGTAAACAGTAAATGGGACTAATCCTTTTTATATTTTTTCTAAGCCTCAGATCCTTCACAATTGATCACATTTGTAATAAATAAACGTGGAAAAGTGATTCAATGAAGACTTATTAGTAAACTATTAGATCAAGTACTGGGGATATATAAATTATATTTAGAAATATTCGCAAGAAAAATGTCTCTAGAGAAAAATATAGACATATATTATTGCCTATATTCTATACTGATATAATCTGTATCTGAAGTATCTTTAGTCTTTAGGGCGTGTTGTGAAATCTATATTATCAATCAGCAATAGAAATTAAATGGGACGAATTTCGTACTATTTTATACAAGTTTATGTACTCGCTCTAAGCCCGAGGAAAATATTTATCTTGTACTTTTGTTTTGGTAATAAATAAAATTAATTAAATTGGTTTTGCATCTCTTATAAAATACTTTATATTATACTTTACTACAGATTGTTTAACTTTCCAAGTGCTGTAATTTATAGCTAGTATATATGCAGACATGAGTTGCAAATAAACAAGGCTTGAAAAAGCTTAAATTTCTATCAAAATTCCTAATTTGTGGTCAAATTTTCATAATTCTATTGCATGTAACATAGTATTAATAAGACTATTTCAAATGAATATTAATCATAAATAAAGTCCAAGAGGATGTATAGGTATGGAATATTAAGAACCTACTTAAAATCTCACTAATTTGTTATTTTATAACAATTTATATAATATTCATAAGCTCAAAATTGGAATCTCGACTCGAGTATCATCAATTCAAAGATAATAATTTACAGTTTACTGCATGATAATATGAGAGCATAATTAGAAATTTTGCAAGTACTCTCTTGTATCATACTAAACATTGCACTGGTAGTAAATTACAAATTGCAATTAAAAGAGCTTTACACTAGCTTTGAAGTTTAATAAAATCGCAAGTAAATGATGTTTTTGTACTGTAATGAGTATGGTTTTTGGTTTTCATAGATCTTAAAATTGATACTTGAAAAGTTCTCTATATTGCTCTCAAGTATCTATCTGGATCTGGAGTATATTAAGTGCATGTAGTACATACATCTATAAGTAAAGAGTTAATTTATGAGGAGAGAAGCACTTTACTACCACTACTAGTATCTTCTTGGGTATCAACCAAAAATTCTTGACACATTCTCAGCTCCCAGCTTCAAATACTAATTAGCTTAATTTTGTGGCCTTTACTACTAATACTATCTGTATCTGTACATCTATAAAGTACAGCCAGCCAAATAATATATGATGAAGGAAACTTTCTTTCAATTTCAAGATTTCAAGATTTCAAGATCTCAAGTAGGTAAGTACTCTCATCTCTACTACTTTACAAGTAAACATACTTTTCTAGAGTAGGTATACATTTCAATGATTCAGGTATAAAATTTTAAAATATTTGCAAAAATACTTGAGCCAATTTTGACAGCTTTTCAATGATGGAATTCATTGAAAAATTCGGAACCTTGTATTGAAATTGAAATGTCTGTGAAAATGACAATAATTTAAACCAAAATAAATCAAATACTATATGATGATTGTAGTAGGATACGTTACAATATATATTGTACTTGTAGAATTTATGAAAATGATCTTGAAAACAAAAAGGTAAGTTTACTTGTTATAGTTTACCGTTACTGTTACATACTCTATACTTGATATTTATGTATTAAAATAATTGCACAATATAATGAATGTTGAGTGAAATCGAGCTTAAAGCTCAGAAATCGATGGTGAAATTATATCTATGCCATACTTCATCTAGTTAATGAGAAAAGATGTAATTCTCAAATTATACTAATACTACATACTACATACAATAGATCTACTACTTATACTGATAGTATATGTATTTAGTCAGATTCTGTAATATTTAAGAACAAATTGTAAATGTATATTTATGTTTAAATGCAGCAAAAAAACAAGAGGCAAAAAAATGCAAAGAACAAACAAAACAACGGTAATTTGCAATGGGTCGGTTAAATTTGGATAAAAGCCCGAAAAAGCCTCCTGCCTCCTCCGATATAAATCTTGAACCTCGTAATTTGGTAAGTTTACATTTTTACAAGAAAAAAAAAGTAGAAAAAATATTTGTGT
This sequence comes from Nanhermannia cf. coronata Gr-Ori-00579, assembly GCA_034699045.1. Lineage (NCBI taxonomy): Eukaryota > Metazoa > Arthropoda > Arachnida > Sarcoptiformes > Nanhermanniidae > Nanhermannia > Nanhermannia cf. coronata Gr-Ori-00579. Next base: position 19,967 of record JAQIXA010000327.1, read on the forward strand.
AAAGAAATACAAAAAGTGTTTCTGGGAAGAAATGCAGTTAATTAAATATAATAAGTCTGCCGTATCCTGTAATTGGTAGGGATTGAATGTGACCATTTATCATCAAATAATAGCTTGCAAAATTGCAAGTTGTACAGAATATAATAAAAATGATTAAAAGTATTCTACCTACACGGTCTTATTAAAAGTCTAATTTTAATGATGTACTGCCATAACCAGAAAAAGTTTGACAAGTTGAAAATATTGACATTATTTGCTAGGTAGAATTTTGAATGTATTATGTATTTTTTTTCTATAAAAAAGAAAACAATTACCCGAAAGGAATTGGAAAATAAAGTTTTTTGTTTGCAAAAAAAAATGGATTTACCTAAAGCCAACTAATACCTTTAGTTGCAAATAGACTTTTTTTTCTCTAGAATTCGATTTCCAATTTTTCTACAAAAATCCGACTTTTCTTTTTATATAAAGTCCTGGAAAAGTGAATCCTTAGACCAACTACTAAAAGTAACCTATCCTATGAGTAGTATAGAAGGAAACCCTAAAGCTCTTTGAGACTATTAAATCTGACAACTTTTGTCATTATTCAATGAATAACAGCATTGGTAATACCCATGGTACTATAGAATCTAAAGTTATAGGTAAAGCTTGACTAGACCAAAAGTCTCAAAAGAAAACTTTGAAATTGAATTGACCATAATATACTGTATTAAGTCAAAAGGATCAAGAAATATGGGAAATTTCCAGCTCATTTTTTTGACCATTACTCTGGATAATAAACTCGAGAGATGCTTTTAATTCTATGAGTTTGACAATTTTGTTTACAAAAGTCACAAAAAACAGCCATACTAAAAAGTAGGTATACTTACTATGTATGTAGCATTTTATACTTTTATCATGTAAAACATAAGTATGTAAGATAAGTGGCTAAGTTGAAATAAATTAAACACTTACCGGTAAAATGCCTCTTTTCTTTGTGGTTTTTGATCTGACGGTCGATGGTATGTGAATCTACAGTTGTTTTTGCTTTTTCGGCGGAAATCTCTTTGAACCTTCGTACTTATTTAAGGGGGAAATTATCTCAGTTTTTTGTTGGTAAATAGTCAGGATGATACAATTTTACTACTGTTATATAGCTATGGTACGTGTTCTAATAGGGAAGTTTGGTTTGTTAAATTTCAAATAAATTTGAGTTGAACGAACAACTAGGCCTAAGTTTTAGATTAGAAATTTTCGGAAAACTTGCAAAATGCAAAATTCGAATTCTCCACATCTCGCAGACTGCGAGTGGAAATTCTCATTACGACCAGTTTTATACTTTTCAGTTCCGCCGATTTCCTTCGTTCCGAGCCCCCCGAAAACTCCGAAAAATACCCTTATTACCCCTATACCATTGTATATTTGACCAAGTACTACTACTAAACATTACTATTGGTATTACACACATATTTATATTCATACTTGTTATAAAATAAAACAATAAGCTTGAATACTATAAGTATTATTGAATTTATTGGCTCCAGCTTATACTCCAAAATCCAAAATACTACTATGTACTTTTGTCCAGTCTATACTTTAGTTGAGTATGCAAAAAGTGAACTGACCTCTCACCCGAATTTGAATTCTAAAACTCGAAATTGAATTGAAATTCAAATACTTCTCTCAACCCTCTTCAATTTCAAATTAAAATGAGGAAAAGTAGGTAGAAATTGAAAAGCCTCTTTTACGCCTACCCAAGTACCTTATTAACAAAACTAAATAATTTACTATGAGCATTCATAATGTTATGTAAATTGTTTTCCAAAATATTTGAAAGCCAATTATACAAAATAAATATACCTACCTAGTTATTTCAATTTCAAATGTTTGTCTAGACTAGATACCAGTAGCATTAGCTAGGTACTTATATTCTTGAATAATGAACGATTGTAATTAATAAAAGTTTATAATTTAAGACTCGCCTAACGATATTTAAATAGTTATACCACTACTTAGGTACTACTTATGAGTGCAAGTATCTAGTACCTTACCTATCAATTGAGTAATATTTTAAGGGAGAATTTAAAATTCAGGTACTTTTAAAGCTTTCGATAATACAATTTTGAACTATAATATGGTAATCGGAAAGTAGTTCGATGTCACTTGGCTCAACTAAAGGATTTACCTTTATTTAAAATTAAAAAAATTCCAGTGAGAATAATGTATGTTCAATTTTTCTTGATTTTTTTTGATGAGCCTAGATGATTATCAATTTATATTTAAGAGATAATCTAAGGTGGTGGAAATAATTAAGGACAACAAGTAAATACTTAAAGTTACATTGAACTTTATACACATCGATCTACTTTCCTAGATCTCTGGAATATTTCATTAAAAATTGGACTGGAAGTGAAGCTGAAGCCCAAGTTTGAAATTAAATGAAGAAAATAATTTAGCTCTCAAAGTCCTCCGTGTCTCATTTTGTGATATTTTCCTCGTAGTAAATGCTCTGCTGTACTTTCACATGAAATGAATAGGTAGGTATATGGTAAGAAGGCTTTGTGTGGTTTCAGATTGAAATGAATAAATGAAATCACACATACCTACTACTACAGTATGGTAGTGAATACATACTACTGATAGTAGATGCGAATCTGATATCTAGATCGGGATTTAGAATTGGTGTAAATAGCAATATAATGTAATTTAAGTAAGAGGATTTTCCTTTCAGGATTCGGGATTACTTCTCACTTTTCAATGAACCACAAAATTCGTGAGTATTAAAGCAAACTTTATTAGCCCTTCTATCTGTATATGTAAAATACAGTTAGTATCAGTAGATAGAAGATAGGTCTATGTCGCAGTTTATAAATACAATTTCTTATACTTACAAAATACCATTTATTTACACAGACCGTCTTTCCAATAGACTCGATACTACGATATAAGTCTAGCGATTGTTAATTCTGTTTTTTCTGCTGGAAAAAGTATCACTTTTACCCAGATAATCTAAACCCAATGTTATTTAAACAAGAAATTTTTTCACTTCAAGTGAAAGCAATTTGTAGGAAAAAATAGGCAATTTGAAAAGGGCACCCCAGATGAGTTTCTGTTGTCTTGTATTGTAGTCTTATACCTACTAATCCTAAGTATACAGAACAAGTAGAAAACAAAAAGTTTATTTAGAAAATTCTAGAATATATTTTACCTAAATTGTATCTAGTAGATGTAATACAAAATAGTTTGACTTTGAAAGTACTTTTTTAAAGAATGGCAATGTAACTACTATAAGTACTAATAGTACCCAGCTACCTAGCTGGGTAAGTAGTTGAAAAGGAACAAGTGTTTTTTACACTTTTCAATTTTACTTATACCTATACACTTTGCCTTACCATTTTGAGAATTTAATGAAATTTTTAGTTTGACAATCGACAATTCCAAGGAAAAACTATAAAAATGGGTTCTCTGACTTTGAATCTGCTTTGTAATATGAGTCTAGAAAGAAAGTGTAAAATTAAACTTTTCCCTTTTGTAATACCTAAGCTATGTACTAACAATAAGGGTACATATTTATAATGTAATGTATACGGAAATGAGAAAACAAACGAACTAATTGGAGTACCTACTACTTTGAATTTCCGTATAAAATTTGTTAGCTATTTATTTTCTAGTAACTACTGTTAAAGCATCAAATTCAATTCCAGTTTCTCTGAATTAAAAGGCTCAATTATGGATCATTTTACAATTAACACTCGTTCGTTCTTGACTCGTTCTTGACATAAATTAATAAATATTTCAAATTTCAATCAACAGCGAATATTTTTGTTCAAAAATTTAAAATTTCTACATGTATTCTGTTTTTCTTTATAGGGAAACAGATTATTACTTATTTATCAGATATAGGTAGGGTATAATAACTTTTAAGTAAAATAATTCAGAAATACCCAAAATAATTTGGAAATTGTTAATGCCAAATATTAAAAATGATTTAATATTTCTTAATGCATGATCTACCATGAACTGAGCTCATCTTTTTTTGATCTAATAAAAGGTTCAAACTTTTGGCAGAATCGTAAATATTGGTAAGTATTTGAACTTACCTATGTGTCTTTAGCAGGTACAGAATATGTGTATTTGTGCTCTAGTACCTACTGATATATGTACGTTTAAGTAGAGAATTTATAAACACATTTTGTCATGTTTTTTTCTGAAAATATTCTTCATTAGACCTTCATTAGACCTTCATTAGAAAGAGAATTTTTAATAAAAAATACATTCATTTTAAAGAATTGTAACTAATAAGAATAGGCATTGAGCTCATAATAGTAATGCATACCAATATCAATATGTACCTACCTACATAAAGTACAAAGTATTATATTTATTGAAGTTAATATCTATTATGGTAGAAATTGCGAATCAGAATAGTTCTTACGACGTATTCTGATTCTCTGAAATATAGGATTCGATACTATAAGGGTTGTACCTGTACCTACTGATAAGCACATTTAATTTGAATATTAAATACGTCGTTGTATCCTACCACTCGAATGCATTCAAAATTTCGATTCCGTTTTTTTATTATAAATCTAGCTAGTACTCGTATTTATAAACCCACTTATTGCATAGTACTACACTAATATTAGTACCTATGTACTATGTATGTATGTACCAGGTTTTTGATACCTCATTAGTTTGAAAATACGAAAATTAAAATGAAAATTCCTTGACATATACGAGTACATACATAGAAGATTGTGTAGGAGTTGAAAGATCAAGATTAATTTACAACAAGTTGAAATATTTGAGGAATTTTTTTTGAAATTATCTTCAAATCAGTTGTTACAGTATGAAATATTTATTAACAAGTTATGTATCTTAAGTAGGTGTGTTTTTTTACAGATAATAAATTTAAAACATTGCACAAAATATGTTAAAACACGAAAATACACAATTCCTTATCACCTTTCTCAAAAAAAGTATTATGTGGCAATTCCCATAATGTACACAGTACGCAGCATACAGTATATAATTAAAAAGATAAGTAAGGTCTTAAGAAATCATTTATCTCGAGTGTGTACACACAATACACTAATTTGAAAAAAAAATGTATAAAAAAGTAATAAAAAGGGCAAGCCTTAAAGAAAAAGATAACTAAAAAATAGAGATCATATTAAATAGCACTTATCACCTTTCAGATTAGGATTATATCTAATAATGTAAAACAGAGGTTTAAATAAGAGCGATTGTGATTGTAAATAGAGCAATAATCAGACATAGACATATAGGCTATAGTATATAAAGCATGTTTGAAAAATAAATAAAATCTGTGCCTTCAGGCAAATGCAACTGCACTTTTCTTAATAACTTGGCTTAACTTAAGCGGAAACTTGTTTAGACCCAAACTTACCTATCATACTTACCTACATCTACATAATACTCAAATTAAATATAATCTACCCCTGTCTTACAATATCTCTTCAGAATTGAGCAGAGCAGAACAAACAGGGTTGTATAGATCGTTTTTAATTTTCAATTTTGAAATGTTTAATATCTTTATGTACTTACCTAGGAATAGAATTTAAAGCCTAAATTGACAAAAATTTTGGAAATTTTAAAAATTTATTCAGAAAAATATTATCATAGAATAAAAATTAAATTCAAGATTATTAAAATTTATGATAAATGGTAACTCTTGATAAACCGCAATAGGTACCCTACTTAAGATACAATAGAATATATTTAGACAAATTACCTATTGGTCAGTTTTATAGTCTTGATTACGAGTAGTAAGATTATGTGATGACTTGATTGACTAGATTATATAGTATTTAGTATAAGGTTTTCAAATCTATGAATTATATTATGACTCAAAATCTTAAAAATATTGTTTAAAATTTTTAAAATTTCTTAAAAGTTTCAAAACTTTATCAAAAGGGCGAAAACTTGAGGTTTTCGCAACCCTGAAATTGAAATACATTATACTATACTATATATTGGTAGATCGAGATATTTATATTTTTAAGTTAAGTGAAATATAATAAAATATTGAATGAAAGGGCATATTTATGAGCTCGTAGTATTTTAAATTTTATATTTGTACTACTATATGGTATGGTTATATTTTTATATACTATAGGTTAAGGTACCTTCTAAAATACATCTCAACAATATCTGTATCTTGCCATTCTGAAGTAAAGTTAAGATATTGAAGATATTACAAAGGTGTAGAAAATCGACCTCATTTCATTCCCAAGCAAGTAAAGTGAGAGGGGTAAGTTAAGAAACAGCAGAATTCAAATACATATTAGTAGTAGTAGGGGTAGTTTATATACACAGTACACAACAACCCCTTTAACTTTTAACTTAAATTTTATCACTACTACTACAATCTTAACTTTATAAACTTACCCCACTAACTAAACTAACTAACTACAATATCATTAAGTACTAACATTATTAGTAGTAAATGTAAATTGCATTATTTTTCTTCTTTGTGATACTGAGTACAACACCTCATAGTCCTCAGTACACCTCAAGTAATTCAACAATAAGGAGTGTGTGTGTGCTACTGTACAGTGCTTATAATCAGTTTTTTTTTCAGTTTTTTTTGGCAAAGTTTGAGAATCTACACGCCCTTTGGATATATTTCAAGATCATCTCTTAAAGGATCGCATTTGTTATTCAGTTTGTGGTCACATTTTTTCTGTCAATTAGAGCACCAAAAATCCCCAATTAACCTTTTTAGAAAAAAAAGTTTGCTGGGTTCCCTTTCCCCCCGGTAAGCCTTTGTTTTGTTTTGTTTTTTAATTAATTAGGTAGATAGGATGCTTATACCTAATTATTATCTTTATACCTATAATACCAGTCGTTGTTTTCCCTGGAAAATACTCATATAACCTATATTGTTAGCCCATTTAATGTATTTATTTATTCAAAAAAATAGAGGGGAATTTGCATGTAAATTCTATCACGCCAATTACCGCTATTTGCTATTTGCATGTGTATCTATATAGGACACAGTACCATAGGTATTACTTACGAGGTTAATGAAATAATGTGTTTTGGGTTATTTGGGAGTCGCTCATCTCAGCACGCAAAATTCTCAATTTTTGCTCGAAAAAAGTCCATTACATTTTCTGGTCTCTTATCTACATAGCTGTACTGTACATTTGAAAATAGAATTTGAAACTTTGTAGCTACTCTATTACTAATTACTACCTTAAAACTAATACCTACCTAAATCTATCTAAAAACTAGGTAAATATACAAAGTAATAGATCTACTGTACTTTGTTGATCATTTGAAAATAATTATTGAACTAATAAGCAATTATTAGCTCAGTATTTGCTCCTCCTTGTTTCTTTTTAAATTTTATTATTACTTTCTCGATTTCCCTAACTCAAATTTCATCCATCATTCATCATTACCATTACATTACAGAACTCATTACATTATGAACAAGTGCATGTACACAATATTTTACGCTTCATTGCCTTGAATTATTATTATTATTATTATTTGATATTTCTATCTATGAAGGGATCGAGGAAAGCTTAAAGAGTCAATTACATTACTTGTACATAGTATTAGTAGTACAACTGTTACATTTAACTAATATACCTTATACTAGTAGATAGATTTCGAGATATTTCCAATTGAAAAATCGTACGCCCAAAGTGCACTTGCCTTTATCTTTATAACCTATAGGTATAGGTACATGTGCAGAATTAGCTATTCCCAGAGCTCATGGCAAGCTAGTTAAAAAAATAATTTTTAATAAGAAAGTCACAGCAAATTTCAACCTTCTTTTATTTACCTATTTATTTTCTCATACACACTCTAATGGTAATAGTAATATAATGTAATGGTATGGTATGGTAGAGCTGCTGGTCTTGGTGCTGGTAGTTGGAAGGATAAGAATAATAAAGTCTTGTCTAAAAGTAGGTACAATTATATTAGCAAATATACATATATCTGTAAAATACTATGGGATTTAAGGCAAAGCGATCTCCTTGAGCTATATTTAAAAAAATAAAGTATAATAAGTCATAAACTGACTAGAGTACTTGAATCTAGACTATATAATTGAATGCTATTCTATAATGTATTAAATTTACATACCTACATGTTAGCCTAATGTAACATGAAGACAACATTTGGATTTGGATTAGATGGTAGTAGACAGAGGAATATAAATTAAAAAAAGAATTTTTCAAGAATTTTTATAAAAAAGGAGACAAGAATGAGAGAATTTAGAATTTAGAAAGAGAGAATAGAAGGGGGATGTAGTATGTACCCTAGTAGTATTATTTTGAATTCTGCATTCTGTATGTAAAAGTGATTTGAAAAGGGAAATGAGATATTTATTTATAAGGCAAAGGCAAACCAAAGTAGGTGCATTTTTATACTACTATGTGTACCTACTACTACTTGTACTACAGTATTTTTACTACTATATTTATACTCTTGAATGGTCCCATAATAAGCCAAAAAGAAGAGTCTTCTGAAAGGGAAAAAAAGAAGCTTGCTTGAGGCTTTTGAAGAGAATATTTTGGTCCGCGAAACCGCAATGATGTCTCATATAAATATACATATTATTATTGTACTTACTAATACTACCATACTAATTCTATTGCTGCTGTTATCTCTAAACTAAAATCTAAAAGTTAAAAGCATGTCCAACTTTACCCAACTATCCTATATTATTTGTGGGTAAAATATACTTTTATTTCTTATGCCTAGTCTTATACAGTATAGGTAGTAGTATTGGTGGTACTAGTGTTTGTAGTAGTATATTTTGTGTTTGTACATCCGTAAGAATCGGGTTGAATAACGGTGAATATGTAAGCTCATAAGCCACAAGGCTCTGCTTATCGTAAACTGGGCAATTAAACCAAACTTAAGAACCACCTCCAGCTTTGTTTTTATTGGATCTACTCGTTTTTTCTGTCTCCAGAATCCTTCATATTGTACACATACTCATAAGTACAAGTACAGACAGTACAGTACAGTACAGTAGTATGTAAATATACAAAAATAGTAAAAAAAAAAATCTTGCTCAAAGTTTACATACCTACTCTAGTAGAGTCATAAATGAATTACTTTTTGGCAAATAGTACAAGCTATACTGTATATTACCTTTTTGTTCTGAAATTCTGAGCCAAAAATGATTCTCATAATACATATACTATGGTATATAATATACAGATACTGTGTGATAAAGCGAATATATTAGACATAAATTTTACAAATAGCTATGCCTCACCCTAAAATATAAAATCTACCAGTAAAATGCACATTTTTGGGCAAAAAAGTTGTAAAATTGTAAAATAAAAAGCTCATGTGTGGTATACCTGTACATACATATGTAAGTACAATTTTTTACTTAAAGCCTTTTAAGAGCATTTAATTGTAAAAGCTGGAACTTTTATGACGCGATTTTTTTGATGAAGATGTATTACTACTAAAAATGTATTAACTATTATTATATTTATAAATCTTTATAGCTATGTATGTAGATATAGTGAAAGTAGTTTTTCTACATAAATTTAGCTATTCATATTCATATTCATATATGTAAGTATTCTCTTTATCTCTTTATGGGTTTCAAAATCTACTACTAAAAATGTGCTCGAGGCTCATTTTTTGTGAATTTTGAATTTGAACGACTGAATTATCTACTGTATTTTTAGGATTATATTACTAAATACTAAACTGAATGACATACTATTAGTATTACTCTAGTCCTTTATGTTTTCCTTATTTACTTTTGCACAAATTTTTTGGATAAATACGAAATGTATGTATTTTGGGCCAAAAGTAGGAAATATTTAGCTTAAATTAGCTAATGAAATGAAATTATGATGACTTCTACATTTAGTAATACTAAAAGTCTAATCACGCACATCTCATATAAACTACTACATAGTAGATAAGGTACAATTATTACATATTTCTCAAAATATTACAAATATTGGTACACAAACTCCTACACAAAATATCTATCCATCATCATTATCATTATGATATGGATTATGCAAAAAACCAAACTACACAAATTACTTTTTCAAAATGTCCAAAATACATAAGTACTACCTTAAACAAACCGGTTCACGATTATTTTCAAATTGGTACCAAGACCAAAGGAAATCTTGAACATTTAGCTAAATTTAAATGACTTTGGTTATTGATTTGAGTTTTTTTTTCGAGATGTTAAATTTAGGAAGTTTTCCTTGAATCTTGAGAGGAAAAAGCCCAACCTTAGCCTTTACCATTAGACTCCAATTTAAAACTTCCAATCTGCATATAAAGTAATTTTGTGCGTTGGGTTGAAACATTAAGCTCAATAAATTATCTTTTATTTTATTGTAAAACCTATTCCAAACTTCATTTCATCGTTCTAAATTGCTCCATTTGTTTATTTTATGTGTACTAGGTATTTGAAATATTGTAAATGTCTTTTAGTACTACTACATAGTATACATTACCTAAAAGTATAAGACATTACATTACGAGTACTAGTATACTTATAATACCTATATAGGTAACATTTCACTTTATTGGAAATGGAAATCAAAGCTTCAAAAACAAGCACTTGATCACGACATAAATATTTAAAATGGGGAAATACATTATTTTATTCGAAAAAGAAGTCCCATTTCTATTTCTTATACCTTAGGAATGTTTAGTTCTGGTATTTCAGATTTCAACCTGATGTACAATTATACAATACTATGTATTGTACAGTAGCTTTAGAATTTAGAATCTTGAAGTAAGCTTATAGATATCTAGGAACAGGATATTATTATTGGGCGTTTTAGTCATATTTTTTCAAACAATAAGAGAATGAGGAAGTTGAGGAAAAAGAAATGCAAAAGAATAACTTTTTATTCTGTACAAAAAGTGCACTTAAAACTGTGTAATTGTACAATTGTACTATTGTACTATTGAATAAATAGATACCTAGTGGAAGGGTGTGGATTCTCTGGTTCAATTCTCAATGACCAACTGACCATTTTTTTTCGATGATGATTTTGCATTTAAATTTAAAATTGTCTTACACTACTAGTATCTACTTTTCATACTATGTTAGAAATTTTACAGCAAATGCACAAGGTATATATACATATTTGCTTTGCTTATAGAGATAAGAATATTTAGAGACTTTTAAGAGTATCAATTTCAGATATTCACAATTTTTGAAAACTTTTTTTAATAAAATTTCAAAATCTTTGCTTTCTTGTCCTTTGCAAAATTTTGGCAACGAATTTTGAAAACACAACTTTGACAATATAACAACATACCTGTAATAAACCTTTAAATTCCTATTGAAAATAGTGCTTATTTGTCTAATATTCATTATAGATATAGATGTATAGGTATATATATTTATATATATATTTTAGGTAGTTTTTATTTTAATCTAATTTTATAGCAGGTATTTGAGATTCAATTGTTTTCCAAAAACAATCGAATTCCACTCGAAAAAGTCTCAAGTCCAAGTGTAATGTCTACACTACGACTATTTACTATAGTGGTACTTTTATTTTAATGTAAAAATTTTGTCTATGGCGAGAGCGTGACGTGACTTGGATTTGATTCAAGAAAATTTTAAAATCAAATGAAAATGCAAATGCATCTACCTAACGACTACATTAGCACTGTTCTATCTATAACTATGTGATACCTCCCATGGTAGTCAATTTATTCATTCATTGTACTACCTAATTAATCTATTCTGTTACGTTATATTATTTACTTGCAGTACTACTACTACTAAATAACCAGTATAAATAGATAGATAGAATAAAATGTAAAAAAATCTTGACATGACAGACAAGACACTACTTATCTCGAGCTGAGTAAAAGACCTTGGCCCTTTACTCGTACCATCATCACATCAACAAACTTTGAGCTCCAAATTCCAAATCCAAAAAAACTTCAACACTTTCAGTTCCAATTTAAATTTTGACAATAATGATGGTCGACACAAATTCGTATCAAAGTTTCAAACATGATAAAATATTTAGGTTTAAAATCCTACTAACTATAAGTAATATACTCTAATCTAGTGGTTTAATGAAGGAAATGCAAAATCTCACACTTTTCATCCTTTGTATTCTTCAAGATTTGAAAACTTAATTCTTCTTTTCTTGTCTACTTTTTAAATCTACTTCCCTTTTATTTTGGTCGGTATATTTTACAAATAGTACAATTAGCTGAACTACTGATAGTACTACATAGTAGTATAAGTATAGTATCAGAAATTATCGAGCAGGATTCAAGACAAGGTTGCTTTATAAAATTTATAAATTAGAAAGGATTGTATCTTTGCTCAGTTTTCCTCATTTTCATCAATATTCCACAACCTACAGCTACTGTATAATTATCTACTAGTGCAAAGATATGCATATTTACACTTTAAACATTGTAATAACTTGTAAATGTAAATGTACATACATAGTTATAAGGAAACCTAAATATACAGAGTACTCTTTTTAACTAAAAGATAAAATCTTATTTTACACTAAAAATAGCAAAATTTCAATGGGAATTTCTTCAGATTTACCTACTTTAGCTTTGCATTCATTAGCTAAGCAAAGTAGTCATACTTAAGTGTATGGATTTTAATAATGTCGTTGATTTGGGCGTAGATAGGAGAAAAAGTGTGTTTGCAATTTTTTTTCTTTATATATTTCACAAATTATTTTTATCATTTGAGATCGATTTATACAAACACAAGCCTTATACAAGTACACTACAATGTACATAGTAGTACCTATTCGAGTCATTAGTGTATAATTCAATGCAATAGGAAAGAGTGGGTGTGAGCACTGTATCTTTATTTTTAAATGCAAATTTCGATTACAAATACCTATCTGTATTATGTATATTAGTAGTGTATTAAAGACACTTTTAGATACAAAGTATACAGATACTATACAGAGCTCCAATTCACAAGTAAGCCGAACGAGTATCAAAATAGATAGATAAGATTATGATTAAATTATACTTATACATAGATACATACATATACATATATACCTATATATAGTAGGTATTTATTATTTTATTTCAAAGGGAATATTCGTCAGAAAAATTTATTATAATCTCAAAGTGAATTTTCTCATTGCTCCAGTTTTCCTTGAGAATTAGGCGCGGCTTAAAGCTATATTTAAATAGCTTTTAATTCTCTCTCTCTCTTTTTTCTAAATTATAATATAAGTACTTGAACAACTAATGAATAAGTACCACTGTTCATATTATGTATTGTAGGTATCTACTTTACAAAAAAAACCTTAAAACACAGCACCTAACCCAGCCCATTGAAATAGTACTTTTTGATAGAAAAAACTAGAAAAATTGCTTCATTTCAAGTCATAAGTAGATACCTACCTATTTCTAGCAATTATGTAGTAAGTTTATATGCAAATTGACTAGAATGATAAAAAATATCCTAATTAATGTTTTATGACAGTTTTTTTGTCTCAATTTGGCCTTAACGCAAAGATTTCCACCCTTTTTTAAAGTACTATTACTGGCAAAGTTTGCAATTTTGAGATTTATTGCACATTTATTCCATTTTAAAGTGAGTTTATTTTACTCTAAAAGCTTGATTTTCTATAGTCCTTAGACTAGATAGTTGTATAATGACTTGAGTGACATTTAAAGCATCAATTTACAGATAGGTAGTTAGGATAGAACATATAGGCTGAGGCATTCAATTTAATTTTGCTTTCAGTACAGTCCATTGAGTCTCTCAATCAAATTTATCTTGAAAATTCGCCATTCACCCAATATGGGACTCGTTATCACTTCAAGATTTGATTTATTTCGATCGCTGCAATGAACCAGACAATACCCTATCTATTACTACCGTATACTAGCAATATAACTATGTATCTATATAGATAATATAAGTTAAAAGTATATAACAATGTGCCGACACAATAGTTAAGGTACCTATATATCCTTATCTAACCATCTAAAAGATATATTGTAGTAAATTTCTTCACTTTGTAACTTTATACAGTTGACTATTAAAATGGCTGCAATTTGCAAAATGTTCTTGCATGATCATTTTTACTATTTTTATTTTTATAGCATAGCCTCGATTGATTTGAATTCTAAATATTGAATTCATTTTCATTTCATATTTCTTTTGTTATATATTATTATTAGAAAAATTAAAATGACCAATGAAAGTCATTGAGGATCACAAAAAAGACATTTTTCTATCATTTATTCATATACCTACCCTGTAATACAATACACTGTAATATTCTGTATGTACATGTAATTGAAATCGCCCTTGAACAATTTTTAGGTTCCTTGATAATGGTTATAATTATACGATACTATCACAGTATTTGCAATTTGCCATAAATATAAAAAATAATTGCTCATAGTTATTTGAGCATTTGCACGTTTGTCCATTTCTTTTGATTTCTTATTGCATTTTTGCTGTATCTACTACATATTATACTAGATTGATTATCTTGTAGATATCAAAATTAGAAAAAAAAAACCCACGACAGTGTACAAAAAATTACTAATATAAAGACAAGCAATCATGATCTTTGTTATTATTATAGAAATTTTGTACTATCAGTTCAGTAGTACAGGACCACCTTAATAAATATTGTAAAATGTTCAAAAGATAATTTACTCCTTGTAATCTGTAAGATCTGTAGGTGGTGGTTTGTTTATTCACATGATCTTATAAGTTTACTACTAGTATAGTATGTAAGTACTAACTACCACAGATAGTTAGAATTTTATACATTTTATTTTACAATAATGAGTAATCAAAATGCAAGGAGTCTACGATGGTGGCTGACATAGATTTACATTCATAATTTAAAAAGTGTTTTGCTGGTTTAAAAGGGCTCAAACGTCTCATAGTTGCTAAATTCATTTAACCTATCCACCTAAAAATGTTAAGAAATTTGTTAGAATTTGAATAAAATTCTGTCATTTGGATAGCAATATACACATTTAAAATCTTTTTAGAAATTATTTTAAAGATTTTTTTGTAGGTATATGAGAAAAACTATGTATGTAGGATATATGGGGAATGGGGATATATGACCTTTTCTACAGGTGGATCACATATTTTAAGATAAGGTACTTACTTGCAGTAGTAAAGGAGTAGGTAATAAGAGTTTATAAAGCATATAAAATAAATAGGTATCATGAATAAATGAATATATTTTGAGCCGAGACTTTTCTGCGTTTCGGTTCTGACTCTGACCTAAAATTTTAAATAAGTCAGTATACTACAACTATAGTCATGTAGTAGCCAGTAGTCAGTAGTAGTAGCTTAATAGTTAATAGAGTTTCTCAATTGTAAATCATAATGTTTAAATTATATTGTCATAATATTTAAAAGTAGTTTACCCTTGCAGCTTACTCTACTATCCGTATGTAAGTACCTACAAAGTATAATGGTAATAGCAGTATTTTCAATTCGTATACTTATACTTATAATCATTTTCTTAATTTGAGAGGAAATTAAAAAAAGAACAAAATAATTGTAAATTGTAATTAAAATTACTGTACCTTCAATTTCTCGAACTCTTCTTGAAAGTCTACAGCAAAGCCAAGCCAAATAACATTGGTTCGAGCATAATATAATGAAAGTAATTAAAGCATGCATGGGTCTTCAAGGCAAAAAATAAACTCTAGATTTTAATTTTAATTTTAACTTTCGCCACTTCTACACAAACACCTAAACTAGTATTTACTATGAAATTTGAAATTTAAATCTATATTTGCTACTACATACTAAGGAGGTAGCGTAGTAGGTATGTTTATGGTAAAAAGTTAAATTCGAGTATGTACTAAAGCATACATAAACCTTATTGTTTTGAAAGAGAAGCCGTCCAACTGAAACCGATATTAATTGAAATCTCAATTTCTTCATACATTGTTCTAGTACTAGTATTAATTGTCCCGTAAATTCATGTAGGTACATAAAGTTACAACTATTTCAGAACTTCTGTCCTGTCCTAATATGTAATATCTAGAATGTATGTAATTTAAATGAAATTCTGAGATTCTAAAAGTTGTTATTTAGAGCCAGACACATAACAGGTGAATGAAATCTCATTTTCAAATCAATCCTAATATGGAGTCCATGTATAAAGTCTAGGACAAATTTGATTCGATTGTTGCAGCGTAAATAGGAATAAATTTTACATGCCTATTTAAAGTCTTTAGTGTCTAGAAAAAAGAGACCCAAAATTTCTGCTCATTATACATAGGTATAAGTAAATCTTGCAAAAGTTCTATATGTATTTTTGAATATTGCGCAAGGATTTGCTATAGCCTAAGTACCTTTTATATTATAGTCAAATTGAAATTTAAACTTTTAAATTCCTTGTAAAACAGTATCGATATCGATATTATGAATGACGTACTTAAAAAGTTTCATTCTGACAGTAGTCTACTCCCAATATACTGTCGAAATTGAGTCTGGGAATTTGTAGATCTGCTGAACATTTTATTTAATTTTATAGAGACTTAAAACTTGTTGCATATTCCTAATTCTTATACCTATCTAACTGTTATACTGTTATATACGAGTAGATTAGATTGTTCTCAAATACTTTTCATACTAGTACAAAATACATTTTGAAGCTTTATTTTTATTTTAGGAATTTTGCTAAATAGTTTGTAGGTACTATGCAAAAATGCCAGCTAGTAATTTTTAAATTTAGATAATTTATGAGCTTTAGTTATATAACAACTTTATGAATTACTAAAGCTTATAATGGGGATAATTTATGTGCATATTAAAGGTAATTGAATATGAAATAAATGTAATAACATCCTTTTTTTTTGATAATTTTTTCAGGTGAAATATGCATTGGGTTCGCCTCTCTATCACCTTCATTTTATTCACAATATTCTTTGTAACTGTATTAAATGCAGGTAAGCATATAATATTACACTTATTATTACTATGTAATTCGATATAAAAAATGACATTTAGATTTAGATAGGATCTAAATTGCCTGAAAATAACTTGTAATTAAATAAAGTCGTTAACTTTTTTGAGGCAAGGACTAGATTATATAAGTAGACAAGACAAAGTATAAATCACCAATCTAATACCTCGATGTAATATCACAAATTATACTTATTATACTATATGAATATATGTATGTCCTTACTCATAATAATAACAAATTATTTAGCCATTTCCTCACGTTTATCGTCAGATACAAGTAGATATAGAGTAATAATATTCTGTACCTAAATTTAATAAAGGTAGACAGTTTATAGTAAGTATAGTATTTAACTATATCTATCAAATTACATGTAATTTTTATGAAAGGTTGTTTCTATTGAAGCCTGGGATAATACCTTTCTAATAATGAGTTAGATACCTTACTTTCCCTGAATATTTCAGCAGGTATTGAGATTGGGATAGTAGGTAGGTATGTTTCAATTTATCAAAAGCCTCAAAATGACGATAAGAAGGATATTAAATAACACTAATACTTGTACTTTATAATATCATAAATTCACAATAAATGCAAGTATAGTCTAGTTAGTTGGTTGTAGACTTATCTGTAAAATTGAAAAGGCAGTTTACATGTACAATTTATCAAAAATTGTCTTTTAGGATAAGCACAACAAAAAGTAAATAATATGTACATATGGATATATGTACATACTTTTAATATTTTCCTGAGGGAACTTCAAAAAGGACTTTGTGTCTATTTATCCCAGAGCTATTTGATATTATGTATATAGATTATTAATCCTTTCATAAAAGAGATTATGGCAAAACTCAACATAACTAATGCCATATTCTATGTACTACTACTATTGTCTCTAATATATGTAAGGTAACACTTGTACTTATGTATCAGGATAATGTAGATAAAGATTTTGCAAATACTTTTGGTTGTTTAGTTGAGGTTAAAGAATTGCAATTAAATAGATCGAAATGAAAGCTTTATGAGAAATGTGATTCCCAGTAACCCAAAGGGCAAAAATACACACATTATTTTCAAGTACTTACTTTACACATACTTAATTACTTACTGTAATTATTTGCAAAAATTAGTATTAAAATTGATCTGATATAAATAGAGCTTAACTTGTTATCTGAAACTAGAATAGTACAAAAGCTTCTTGATGAATTTTAATTACATACTATACATTCATAGAATACTTGCTATTTACCTATTTGTTTACCATTAGTGTATCAGTATCTACCTAATTATCATTGAGAGGCTAAAAATTAAAATTAAAGAATCCTTCATTTACGATTAAGGACATTATATACCTACCTACTCTAGTTATGCACATAAAATTAAAATAAGGTTATACTTTTATTTTACTTTTTAGTTAAAAGTGAATTGGTACAATATATTCGAATCTAAATTTAGTACCTAATCTATGTACCTATCTAGTATCTATCTATGTCAAAAATAAAGAACTTCACAATTACTTGAATTAAAATTTGTCAAAATATATTTTGCCAATATGAATTTTTCAAACTTCATCTATGATTTTTTGATTTGTAATTTGTAGAAAATAATGGTACCAAAACTCGTAGATTTCGAACTCGTCGACCAGCTACCTTAAGAGTTCGAGATTCAGTGTCCAAAAAAGCATCAGAAGATGATGCAGATGTGGCAGCTGAAGCTAAGCCTGAAGTAAAGAGAAGAAAACAAACTTTGCGAAATCGGGTCAAAGTTGAAGAGCCCGAATCTGCTGGTTCTATACCAAGTAGAGTGACAGCAAGACTAAAGCCAAATAGACTATCAGCACTCACATCCTCATTTGGTTCCTCAAATTCTAAAAGTTCATCAGGAAAAGGTGGACATGGAAAAATTGTTTGTTACTACACAAACTGGAGTCAGTACAGACCCAAAATTGGCAAATTCATCCCCGAAGATATTCCCTCTGATCTCTGTACTCATGTCATTTTTGCCTTTGGATGGATGAAAAAAGGTACCTTTACTTAAATCTTATGATGATAATATTACATCTGAAATTTTTAAATTTTAGGAAAATTGTCAAGTTTCGAAACAAATGATGATACAAAGGACGGAAAAGTCGGACTTTATGATCGAATCAATAATCTCAAAAAAGCAAACCCTGATCTCAAAACACTACTAGCCATTGGAGGGTGGTCATTTGGTATAAACCTAAAAATCTTAAATCTATTTCAAAATGAAGTATCTATCTACTTAAATACGTTTTAAATATTTTTTAAAGGTACTCAAAAATTCAAAGAAATGGCTGCCACAAGATACTCTAGACAAATTTTTGTCTTCAGTGCTATTCCATTCCTTAGAGAAAGAAATTTCGATGGTCTTGATTTAGATTGGGAGTAAGTTACAAGGCTTGCTAAAAATTTGCTATATTCTAAATATTTTTTGAATACCCTGTAGATATCCAAAAGGATCGGATGATAAGAAGAACTATGCTCTTTTAGTACGAGGTGAGTATTTTTTACCGATTTATCTTAATTTAATATTTTACTTATGGCATATCAGTGCCCTATATAGACATTAGATTATTTTGCAATAAAATTGTCGATCATTAAAATTAGATAACAGCTAACAGCTAAGATACTTAAGGTTAGCTGATGCTTGAGACTTGAGATTCATTTCCCCAAAATGTTCATGAATGATATAAAAATATTGTGGCATCGGCTTCGAGATCCAATAATGTTCATAGAGATTTTTATTAGCTTCAAAATTATTCGATTTAGAAATGCTGAAGCTGATGCTTTATGAATCATGAACGCAGTTTTTTTCCATCGATTATCCTCTGGCTTATATTAAATATCAATTTTGATCTTAGAATTCTGTAAGAAGTATATATTATTTGGCAGTTTAGACATTCATTACTGGATTTTATAAAAAAAATTCAATCAAATATCGATTGAATGCAAACATACTGATATACTTGAACAGATCACGGTTACATAGGTTCTTATATTTTCAAGAAATCTTTTTTGAACTACAAAGTTCTTTATCTATCATCTTCTGGTAGAATGTATCCATCTTGAATCTTGACTAAAGATCGAATGCTCTGTATTTTTGTCAAAGTGATGTCTAGTGTAATTTTGCACTGCACTGGTCAAATAAAAATTTTAAAAGAAAAATGAGATAAAAGATATTTTTGCTTTGAATTATGAATTATGAGCAAGTAATCCTTGCAGGAAAGGCTTTTGGATTCATTCTGTCAATTCACAACTTCAAAGATAATATTTCCTACTGTCTACTACTGTAGTTTTTCTGTAAAAAAAAGTATGAAAAGTAAATTATAAAGTTTTTGAACTTTTATAAGAAAAATAAAAATTGGGGATTCTGGACAGGAAAAAATCTATAAGAAATTTGTAAGAAAAGAGTTTGAAATAAAATATAATTTGAAACTTATTGTGTTTTCGATATATCATTTATTTATCACTCAAATACTAACCTAGATACCAGATACACTTGTACTCCTATATATACCTACTATAGTTTGTATGAAGTAAAGAACCATAACTCAAAAATAAAAAAATAATCCAATTCACCTTGTTATGTTTTTCGCATTTCAGCTCTACTATTCGATACTTTTTTACTTTTACTTTCTCCAATATTTTAAAATACTTGGAAGATTTACCCTTTTCTATCTAACCTAAAATAATTTCATTTTTATAGAATTGAATGAAGCTTTTGAAGCTGAAGCTGAAGAAACAAAAAAACCAAAGCTTTTACTCACTGGTAATTTTACAATGGTTTTAATTTAATCTCAAGGAACTTTTTTCAAGATATTGATTTTAATTTTTTTTTTCAAATATCTAGCCGCTGTACCTGTAGGCCCTGATTCAATTCGAGGTTTTACCAATTACCAAATGCGATATTTTTTAAAGTTAATCTTTATATGAATCAATGATATAGGTGGATACGACGTTCCTCAAGTTGCAAAGTAATTTAATTAAAGTAAAATGCCTCATTTTTTCTTACAATCTTACCTTTATAGGTATCTTGATTTCATTAACTTGATGGCCTATGATTTCCAGTAAGTCTTTTAACTATATTATATAACTAATGTCGGGTACTCAATATTATATTAACAATTGATAAAAATTGATATAAATAGTGGTAAATGGGAATCACAGACCGGGCATAATGCACCTCTTTATGCACCATCATCAGACTCTGAATGGAGAAAGCAATTAAGTGTGGATCATGCTGCAGGTATGCATTTAAATCAGTAGACGCTTCTCAATTATAAAAACTTTTGATTTTTCTAAAATCTCAATTTTAACTAATTTTAGTCAAAATTTTTCTATTTTTTGAAAGTAATTTGTCTTCAATAAGTAGGGGACTTACCTATCTCTAGAACACTGAAAAATGAGCAAAAAATCTCAAATTTTTCACATAATAATATGTAATTTTTAATGCAAAATTTAACTTTTAAATAAAAGTTTGTTTACTCTTAAGTTTAGTATTAATTTACCTACTGATATTTATGGTTAGCATAATTTCAGAAAGAATATGTTGAGGTAGGTAGAGCTTGTCGAGATCTTCTACTTACTAAATATTTTAATTTATTTTAATTTGTACCTCTAGGTATTTGGGTTAAAATGGGTGCTCCAAAAGAAAAACTTGTAGTAAGTATTTACATCTATCTACTGATATTTTAAATATGGTAATTGAGTTTAAACAATTGTTTTTCTAAAATTTAAAATTTAGATAGGTATGCCTACCTATGGACGCTCATTTACTCTCCAAGATAAGAACAATTTCACGGTAATAAAAATAAATCTTTCTTTCACTTTCTATGAACTCTCACTTTTTTCAAAAAAAAATAATAATAAAAGAACAGAATCACCTACTTACCTACTTATATAATTTATTTTTTAACATCTTTAGGTGAATGTTGCAACTAAAGGGGGTATTTTTTATAAAAATATAATTTTCCATTGTATAAACTTGTAGATTATTAACTATAAAAATATCTAAGGTGGTAATGCTGGTGTTTACACAAGAGAAGCTGGATTTTTAGCCTATTATGAGGTAATCTAAAGTTCAAAATTTACATTACACAAAGATCAGAAGATAATGAGTTTATTTAATCCCTTTGAGAGAATATAAACATGACAATCATAATAATCCTGAATTTTAATGAGTTTATGCAAAAACATTACAGATTACAGAGAATATCAGTAGTCATAATGCTCTATCTATAAAATGTACCTACGACACTTTGAACTTTATATTCTACTAATTTTAATACAGATAGTTAAAAGCTTTTATACATTATTTTATAAGTTGTAGGTATATCCTACTATGAATTCAAATCTGAAATAGTAAATCTGCATACAAAATAGTCAGTACAAGATTTAATCCATTTGTTTAAAAGCATTTATTGTTAATATTTTGACTTTCTCTGTTAGTACCACTTGCTCATTTACTTACTTGTAACTACTACTAGATTAATTTTGAAATGAATAATTGACATATTTCAGATCTGCGAAATGTTGAGATCTGGAAGTGCCAAATACTTTTGGGACGAAGAAATGAAAGTCCCATATCTTGTTCAAGATGATCAATGGGTTGGGTAAGTGAATTTAAATTAAATAAAGTAGGGTATCTATAATGCGTATATGAATTTAAAGTAAATGTAAGCGATTTTAAAATACTTGTATTTGTATGTAGTTTTGATGATGAGAGAGCAATCAGGAATAAAATGAAATGGATCAAAGAGCAAGGTTTTGGAGGAGCTATGGTTTGGAGTATAGATATGGACGATTTTACTGGAACAACTTGTGGAAATAATGTTAAATATCCTCTAATCGGCATTATGAAGTATGAAAATACATATCATCTACTCGATTAAAGTATCTTAATTAATGGATTTTTTATTTAGAGAGGAACTTTTGGGTGTTAAACGTGTAGGAAATCCAAACGATATTGATTGGGAAGAAATAGCTGGAGGAACTCATTCTGTAGTCTCAGTTCCAGCAGCTCAAAAAATTTCTCTGAGCGATGTTCTAGCCAAAGCAAATAACAAAAAAGTCAAAGTCCCACTCGTTTCACTGCCCGCTGTGATCGACGACTCAAAAAGTAAGATTTTAATGAAATCCTTTTTAATCTGATTACTCATTAATTAAGTACTACCTATACGATTATACTACTAATTTAATCTTTTTTTATTTAGGTCGACCAGCTCAAGTGCTTTGTTATGTCACATCTTTTTCAGCCAAAAGGGATGGAGCTGGACGTTTCAATATCGATGAAATCGACGCTACATTATGTACCCATGTGGTTTTTGGATTCGCCAAACTTAAGGTTTGAACTTAAAATAATCCCTTTGAATTTAGAATTCTACCTACATACAAAATGCTTTTAATATTCAAATCCTTAATTAATGATTAGCATGAGAGTTTTAGTTATAAAAAGGAATCATTTTCAAATTCTTAATTTTAGAAGAAATAAGCCTAAACTTGCCTGTATAAAAAATACATTTTTTGAAAAAATTTCAAAAACCAGATCCCCCGGAAGACCAAATCTTATGGACCTAAAGGGACCCTAAATTGTTTTTGGTTATTGTTTTTGGACACATTATTAAGGGTTACCATCGCTCTCGTTATTGAGATTAATAGAAGTACCTACCTACAGATAGTATAGAGCTAAAATATTCAAATGATTCCTTTTCTCTCAAGCCTTATTGCCTATCACAAATAGTACAAAGGAATATTTATTCAATTTAAGGGGTTTATCTGCCTAGTTCTTTGAACTAACTTTTATTCAAAGAATAAATTGAATAGATCAGATAAGAGCGGTGGAAGCATTACTTTTCACTAAAATTTAGTCCATTAGGTTTAATCTTTTCAAGCCAATGTAATTCTAAAGAATTCCATTAGTTCTGCACGGGAAAAAGCTTATGAAACATACCTAGAGTAGAAGTAGAATAGACAAAGTAAAAATATTTTGTGTTTTAATTGCCTCTATTTATTTTATTCTTTTGTTTCAGGAAAATAAATTAGCCCCAAGTGATCCCTCATTAGATATCGGTGATGATTACAAAAAAGGAAATTATCAAAAATTGCAAGGACTTAAAGAAAAGAATCCAAACTTAAAGGTTTTACACATAATTTACTAAATATTTTAAGACTATCTGTAATTGAAATATCTATGATTTACCTATCTACAGTATATTTATACTGTAGATAGTATATTTATACTGTATATTTATAATACTGTATATTTATATAATAGATTATGCTTTCACTTGGGGGACCCACTTATGGCTCTAAACCATTTAGAGATTTAACAACAAATATTTTCCGAATGAATAATTTCGTGTATGATGCCGTTGAATTCCTTCGTGAACACAGTTTTGATGGATTAGATATCGATTGGAGTTACCCAGAGTATGAATTTTTGATTTTTTAATAGAAAGTTTTTGGTAATTTGATGATTTATATTTAGAAATTCTGATGATCGACAATCTCATTTGGATCTCATTCGTGAATTGAGACTTGCCTTTGAGGGAGAAGCAAAAAGTTCAAAGAATTCAAGACTTATTTTAACTGCTGCTGTTTCAGGTCAAGAAGAACAAGTTGAGACTGGGTTAGTAGTAGTTAGTAATACTTCTACATACTAATAATGACTTTCTCTTTGCTTTCTCCTAGATATGATGTAATCGAATTGTCCAAATTTGTTGACTTTTTCAACGTCAAATCATTCGATTTTAATGGTGACTGGGACAAACAAGTTGGCCACAATTCACCACTTCAAGCCCTTGAATCAGCCACAACTAGCCAAAAGAAGAAAACTGTTGATGCTGCCCTAAAATTATGGCTTAAATATGGTTAGATAATTTGAAATTTTTTTCAAAGTATCTATCACTATATGTAGGTATATCTGCTAAAATGTATAATATTTTAGGAGCTCCAAAAGAAAAATTGATTGTCGGTATGCCCACATATGGTCGAACTTTCACCCTCAGTGATCCAGATAAATTTGATATCGGAGCCCCAGCCATTGGTGGAGGATCAAAAGGCAAATATACAAACGAAGAAGGATTTCTTTCTTATTACGAGGTCAGTTTTTCCTCAATTATTTTGTAAAAGACATTAAATTTTTTTTCGTTTCTAGATCTGCGATTTTCTACAACAAGAAAATACCACATTAGTTTGGGACAATGAGCAATCTGTACCTTTCGCATATAAAGGTTCTAAATGGTGTGGTTTTGACGATGAGAGATCTTTCAAGAGCAAGGTTTGCCAGAATTGAGGACAAAAATGCAATAAAAATTGTTTATTTGCTTTTAATATCTACAAATATTTTTGTTAATAGGGAGAATGGCTTAAGGAGGAAGGATATGCTGGTGTATTTATTTGGTCAATCGATTTAGATGATTTTAGGAATTCATGTGGGGCTGGGAAATATCCTTTAATTAAATCTATAGCTTCAGAATTAGAGGGCTACAGAGTAGGTCTTGAATATAATGGACCACATGAGGGAACATTAAGTGGTGGCGGAAGTGGTGGTAAAAAAAATCGTAAGCCAAATTTTTTATATTTATTGCTTTATTTATCTTTATTATATCTTAAAGCTAAATAAAATTATGTCGAAACTATTATATCTGTAATTTGAATGTTTATTTATCCTGTTTTTCTCTAGCAAATGAAATAACCTGTGATGAAGAAGATGGTCACATTTCATATCACAGAGATACATCAGATTGTACAAAATATTTTATGTGTGAAGGTGATAGAGTAAGTTGAAAACAAATTTTATGAAATTATTATCTAATAAGGATGTAACTAAACCATTGAATTAAATTTAAAAATTGTTTTTTTTATTAGAAACATCATATGCCATGTCCTCAACAGCTTGTTTTTAATATAAATGAGAACGTAAGTTTCTACCCCTAAATCTTTAAAATAAATAAATATTTAAATAATTAATTTTTTAAAATTAACTAATTAGGTTTGCGATTGGGTCGCAAATGTTCCAGAGTGCGAAGGTCAAGTACCAAGTACCAAATAAATGATATGAATTTAAATTTCTTTTAAATTCTTATTGACATATTATTCTCATTTCCCCTTTTTTTGTACTAATTTAAGACATGCACATATTCTAGATACAAAACGATTACGATTTTTGATAGGATAACTGATACTGATAACTTAATCCTAGATAATATATATGAAATAATTTAGTGATAATTTTGTACTTTGGTAAGATACTCGTTAATTTAAAATAAGTATGAACTGTTCAATGTAGTGATCATTTTTTTACCGTATTTTTCCACATGATGTTATTTTCTCAAAAGTACTTATCTTTAAGTTTTAAATAGATACTATACGTACACCTACATTTTTTAAGGTATAGCAACTCATATTTAAAGAAGTCTAAATAGAAATTCATAAACAAGTCTCGGTTAAAAATAATTTTATGAATGGTCATATATTTCTTGTGTAATGATGACTTTTGTTTGTTGTTCAAAAAAAAGTAAGTACAAGAGTGAAATATTTAAAAAAAAAGAATTGTAAAAAAAGAATGAAAGTAATGAAAATTAAGTGATAAGATAATATCCTTGTCCTTACGATTAGTACCTATAGTTGTATGACTATCTCCCTTATTAGAACGGTATGTATATGTAATTCAATTACTTAAAATAACCTGACAATGCTTGAGAATGCTTGCTGTGCGAGTTCCTACAATTTTTTTTTTATAAAAATAAATTAAAACACACGTGTGACTGAATAAACAGAGAATTACAAATTCATTTTGTAAAATTAAATTAACTACATACTAAAACCACATGTTCATTTCCTCAATTTTTTCAGAAAATAATCTAAACCTAAACCTAAAAAAATAAGCATTTTTAATAGGCACTTTACCACTCTACAATTTGCCAGATTTCAGATTATTATTAAAAGAACGAGACTCAGAATACTTGGAAAGTTATGAGATCACTCTGCAGCTAGATTTTAGTACTTTTTTTACCCGGATTCTAAGGAAAATTCCTCTACCAGGGTTTTTAGATGGAGAACCAGGCAATTTACTACATTTTCGGATATTTCTGCCTAAGGTACTACTGGTGCTGATATTTAGAACGTGAGACCTGGAAATTCTCTTATGTTTTGATTTATATCTCATTTTATACTAAAGTACCCTACCTTACCATAGGTGTAAAAGTTGGCATAAAAATCTCATAAGAGTAGAAAAGTTGGAGAGAGATAAAGTTTCACAGAGGATTACTTTAATAAAATATGAAACTCCTATTTTCTTTCACTTATCACTATATTGGGGCTGACAAGACCGGCGAAAACAACAAAGATCAGAAAATAAGTAGGGTATTTTTATTTACCTTTTTTATAGTACCCTACTCGTAACTAGTATAGTACACCTGAGAACTTTTTGAAATAAACAGGATTTTATTTTCATTTTGAAAATAATGCAATTATATTCATATATATGTATATATAGGATTTAGGATATAGGGTACTGCCCTTCTTATAGCTGTATATATGATAGGTGCAAAGCAAACTTGTTTAGATATAGTATACTTGTAATCTTTATAATAAAAGTTCTTTTCTAGGGAAAGGTTATTGGATTTCTTAAAGTAGGATATCAATAAGAAGATAAAAAGGTGAAAGATCTCATATTATTTTGTCAATTGAAATCGAAAATATATTATAGGTGATGTTAAGGGTATAAAGATTTAGGCTCAAAATGTCAAGACCCAAAATGTCCGGCTTCAAAAATATAGACGCCAAGAAAAGAAGAAAGGGTTACATCATTGACCCTACAATAAGAACAGAAACAAATGAAACCCAACCCGAAGACGTTCACAAAGAGAAAAGAGATTACTATTCAAATTCAATCGACTACTTTTTGGAAAAATACAACCTCAAGAAAATAGAAATTTTTGGATTACTGATCGGCTCAAGAGGGACAGTAAGCAAATTCTTCGAAAAATTCAGAAAGAAGTTCAACCTCCCC
>JAQIXA010000328.1:0-47888 GCA_034699045.1 Nanhermannia cf. coronata Gr-Ori-00579
AGTATACTACTACAGATAGAAGCATAACATAACTTTTATACTTACGATAGGATACTACACTAGGATACTACACTAGCTTTTAAAAAATTGCATTGGTATACTACAACTCGTATATTTTTCTTTGGACTCCTTTGAGAGCCTTTAAAGTAGGAAAAAGTGGAAAAAAAATATAAAACCTCATCACATCATGTACAAGATATATTTATTTACTTTTTGCCATTTATTACTTATATATAGTAAGGTTTGAGAAAGAAACATTTGGACCAAAAAATTTCTATTTTTCCCGAGAGAAATTCAGACCCAAGTGCAAAAATAATCACAAAAAAATACTTTCAGCTTTAGCTTATAACTTCATATATTACATTATGTATAGAAATGTTATAGATGTTTCTTGTATCTTGTGACCTTTGCTACAAATCTTAATAAGTACGATAATATTTTTCAAGTAAAAGTCAAACATACTGGTAAGTGCAAAAAAAATGAAAACCTACTGCGCTAAAAATGTGTCATATAAACTCAATTCTAGACATGTTTGACGTTTTAGACATATTAGATTACAAAGTTGGTTAGGCTTGGCTTTATGTAAGTATCATTAATTCTTGCTTTCTTCTTTTTTCTTTTCTATCAGTATATGTAAGCATATAGGTTATGACTAGTACCCTACTTTTTGAACATTTTGAAGTAAAAGTTGAGGTATCATATAAAGCTGAAAATTCCATATGGTGAAAGCTCGCTTTCACCATATGGATGCAGTTGGAATATAATTTAGTAAAGTAGTTTTAAGACTCAAAGACTGATTTAAAGCAATTTGGATAAAAGTTTGTGTAAATAGCTTAGTTTTCACAAATGGACTTTCTCTAATAATTTTTCATATAAAATCAGTATAGCATTATGTAAAAGGTAACTATTGTACCCAATTATAGAGTGAGTTCAAAATTTTTGAAAAAAAACTACAATTTTTAGTGCTTAGTAAATTTTTTTTAAATACTCACCTTTGAGTCTTCGGAACAGTCTGAACAACTGATGAGTACAATGGCTTTGTTAGATCCAGCTCTGTATGGGAATTCAATAGCTTTTTGAATAGCTTTGAGAACTTTAGCTTGTCTTTGATTTTTATCTTCATTTGATTCATCAGAGTTTGAATCAGAATCTTGTTGACGTCTTTCTGAAACAACTTTAATATTGCTAGAGAGCATATCATGGATTTCAACATTATTTCCTGATCTTAAGTTTGTGTGTACTTCTGGTCGTCCATTTTGATCGAATTCGACAAGTCCAAAAGCAACATCTTGAACTCCATCACGAGCTAAATCTTCTTGAATAGATCTTTGAAGGATTGGAAGAGCATTTTCGCTAAATTCATTTGAGCATTGTCTTTTCTCTCTGACGATAATAATATCAGCTTTATTCATGTCCATATTCATATCGTTCATTTTTTGTCTTTCTCCTAATGACATTTGCTTCCCTGATCTTGAGCAGCTTACTAAAAAAATAAATAATTATATGGTAAAATATCCGGCTTTCTCTTTAATTTGATAAGAAAATTAATTAATTTTTACCGCAATTTGGAAGATTATTGACTTTGGTATCTTGGAATTCACAAGCTTTCATATAAGCATGGGAAACTGTGCATACAGCTCTTTGTTCATCCATACCTCTATCATTACCTAAAGCTTCACAAATAGATTGGAAAGCAGATGGTTCAACAACGCTACAAGTATAAATATAATTATAATTTTAGCCGATAAAACTGAAGTATCTTGGAAAAATACCTGAAACAAGGTCTCAAAGTAGATGATCTTGATGAGAAAGCTTCATTGCATCTTTGTCGGAGTGAAGATGAGATATCATGAGTATGTTCTGGGACTGGCTTTTCATTACATTGTTTTCCTAACTTCCAACTGTCTGCCATATCGCGGGCATTTTCGGCAATCTGGAAAGTATATGACATATAAATAGAATATTATTATCTCGATTAGTATATTTTACCTCTCCTGATGGTTTAGTGAGATCATCATACATTTCATTGTTGTAAGTTCCCAATAATCCATTAGTTTTTCCATGATAAAATCCACTTAATTGGAAAGCACAAACATCTTCTGAAACTCCACAACTAACTCGAAGCCCGTTGGATTTAATAACAATTGAATCCCATTCTCGGACAATTCTGAAAGGTCCAACTATTAACAAAAAATAAAAGATTTTACATAATTTTACAAATACTAATTAAGCATAATTTTATCTTACCTGTCATTGGAAGTTGAATAACTTTGTTGTTAGCCAAAACCTTAAAAAAGAAAAATCATTATCATTTCCATTTTGTAGTAAAATACAGAAAAGAATAATTTATTTCAAAACTTACTGTTGAATCTTGTTTAAGAACGACGGTATCTTTGTGATCTGTGACAATAATTGATTTCGAATTGTCATTATGATAATCAAGGACTACAGAGAAGTTTCTATCGACAAAATCTGATGTTAAGAGGTATTGACAATTTCCCTTAAAGTTATAAACATGTCCATCAAAAGTTCTGAAATATTGTGATCCGACCAACAAAGCCCAAGCTTCAGTTGTTGTTTCTAAAGCATCACGTCCTCTACTTTTCATAGAGTTGATAATTTGATCCATTCCAAGGGACATTTTTGATGGTGATGTATATCTACCATGTCTTCTAGATGAGCTTCTTGGGAGTGAAATAGTGCTGATTTCTTTGAGTTCTTGAAGTGAATCAACATCTTTTGGCAATGGGATTTGAGCAATGATAAGTCCATTTTTTAAATCGACAGTCAAAACATCAGTAGTGAATCGTCTGATAGCTTTAATTAATTTATCATAGATATCCCGTTGAGCAGCTGAATCATCAATGTTAACTTGTTTAGCTTTATTTTCAACATAATCAGCAACAGCTTGAATAAGTTCTTGAGCCTCTTTAGCTGGTAAATTTCTCAAAAGCCAATTTTTAAGAGCTTCGGCACGATCTTTTACTTCATCGAGCGCATCAGCAGCAACATCTTCGTATTTAATGGCAATTTTTCTCAAAGCTTCACGAACTTCTGGTCTCTCCCATGTTTCTTGAAGTAAACTTCTCATTTCTCTCCAGCCTTCGGTGACAATTTCCAAAGATTTAGCCATAGCCTTTTTGAGTAATTTTCCAAATCCTAAAATTAACAGAAACAGAAACTTTCTTATCTCATTTCATTAAAATCAGCTCTGAAAAACCAAATTGTAGCTCAATTTTACAAGTAAATTATTTATTGGAAATTATTTATATGTACCTTTTGATGAATCGTTAAGAATATTTTGAACCCAGTCAGGATTTTGACTTGAAACCCAATCAAGGACATCATTCATTCTTTCTGAAGATCTTCTTGCAGTTTCAACCATAGCATCGATAATTTCCCGATAGATTTGAAGAGTAAGATCTGAGAGTTGTGGATATAATTCACCCATTTCTTCGACCATATCTGGGATTTGTTTAACAGCCTCTTGAACCTTTCTTGCAACTCGTCTGACAAATCGACCAGATTTCTCAATTCTTTCCCAAACAGCACCACCATATTCTTCCATCAATGCACCAGTCATATCAAAATAACCTCTAATTTGTTGAATATCTTTATTATTTCTCATTTCTTCTTGGATTTCATCGATTTCATTTTCAAATGACGAGACAACTTTAGACATACTTGGGATTGATTTTCTCATATTTTTGGCAACTTGGATTATTTCTTCAGTAATTTCTCTCCATGATTGTGATGAAACTTCTTTGAGATTGTCAGCATTCATTTCTAATCTATCTTGTCCATATTTCAAAGCTTTTCTCACATTTTGTCTTTCCCAATCAGCTTTGACGAAAAGTAATCTGGTGTTATTTAAAGCGACATCAAAATCGGCTATGATATCACGACCATTTCGACTTTGTTCATAAATTCCAGCTTGAAAGTGTCTTCGATTTTTAAGTCCAAAGAAAGCTTCATAATATTCACCATCTTCACTTGATTTGAAAACCTTAATTCTTGCTTGTGATGGATATGAAGGTGAGATTTTCATTTGATAAATGCTAGCGTCTTTCATGCCTGGTAAGAGCATTTCATGACGGAGTTCAATATCATCAGAAGACATATCATTTCTTCCAGATCCAAGATCATTCCAGTTGGTGGCGATTTTGAGGATTGGCTCTTGAGCTCCGGTCCATTCTATTCAAATACAAGAATTAAATTAGAAAATATAAATATCTACAATTACTTATATAAGCAGGTGCTTCAAAATCTAAAATATACCTAAATTGAATTCTCCACGATTAACTTGAAGTTCAATTCTGCTTGACCGACTTTGTCTAGCCCGATTATTCCAGGTAACTTCAGTAGTAGCTTTAAATTCTTCTTCAGAGTTTCGGATTTCGCTTTCAAATTGAACATCAATATCTTGTCCCTAAAATTAAAAAAATACTTACTTTTACTCAAAAGCTTAAAAAAAATAATTACCTTTGATCTTAAAACGCCTTCTAATTTATAAGCTTGTCTAGATTCTCGAAGGATATTTGATTTCAATTGAATTTCTTGACCAGCTTTGAAAAGGTCCAAAACAAGCTCTCCATCAAATAAAATTTTGGATCCACCTCGGATATATTTGGCACTAACTTGCATGTCCTAAATTAATACAAAAAAAAAGGATGAATTTGATTACTTTAGAAGAAATTGATTTTTATTACCTTCATTTCTGGATGTTTAATTAAAACTCTCATTGATTTACCACGTCCATTATCAGATGATTTTGATTGAGTGTCAACATCAACATTAATTGAGATTTTCTTTTCAGGTTGTCTTTCCTTATCCATCCAGAGATTGATTTCAGCATTTCTTGATTCTCTCTCTCGTTCTCCCTTCATATTTACTGAGATTGTTCTCTCAGGTAAGATAATATCTGATCCAAATTCTGATCCATCTCGCCAAAGTCTGTACCCTAAATTCCGCTCTTTTTCTTGACCAAAGATTAATTGGGCAGTTTGTTCAATTTTTTGTGAATTTTCGCTTTTTCTCATATTTAGTTGGATTCCATCAACTGATGATTTTGGTCCATTTCTAGATTTGACCAAAGCTTTTATAACCCAATCTGAGTCATCTTGACGGGATTCTTTCATATGTTTGTATTGAAGTTCAACAATGTTACAATCATCATTATTATTGCTACAGAATGTAGTTTGAATTTGTTTATCCAAGTTGGAATTTTTCAAAAGAACTTCAAGTTTGAGTGGATAACTAGCACTGACTAATTGAACAGATGAAACAAGTTGACGACCAACTTCATTATCTCTCTTCCTTTCAAGTCTTGTATCTTCAATCCGGAAGTTTCCAGTGAAATCAATTGATCTACAAAAAATAAAATATTAAAATTTTGCAAAATCTTTAGTGTTTTTAAGTATCTATATTACCTTTGTGGAGCTTCTACTTTAACTGAACCATCATAAGTTTGAACTCCAGATCGAGTTTCTTTTCTTGCATACTCAAGTCTAAAAATAATCAAATTTTACATTAAGAATTCATCTACAAAAATACAGAATATAGGTAGATACTTATTAAGTTACTTACCCGATTGAGCCAACTTTTTTCTGATCACCTTCAGCTGACAATGTGATTGAATGACGTCCATTGCTCAATTTCTTGCTAACACGGGCACTCCATTTATCAGCATTAATTTCAGGATAATCGAAACTGATACTGGCATCATAATTCCCTTCAGATAATTTGGCTAAATTACCCTTTGACTGAATCATCTTTCCACCATTACCCCATTTGGCCATAGCTTCGTAATTCCATTTTGATTTTTCTGGTTCTTCAACGGTGAGGAATAATCTTCTTGATGGTTGATTAGTAGCTGTAATTCCAGTATCAATTGATCTCCTGTGTGGTGATAATTCTAATTTATTGATGATTTTAATACTCTTTTGACCTAATCTAGCATCAGCATCAGTTGAATATGAATGATGAACACCACTCAATGATCGATGATTCATGTTAACCTCGAATTCTTTATTGTTGGCAATGTATGGTGTTTGTCCTGCCACTTTTAAAGTGATTGCTGATGGGGTTTGGTTGTCAATTTCAACATTCAATCTTGATGATTGTCTATCGATTGTTGTTTGTACTGTGGTTGTAAATTTCCTTCGGTCTTTACGTCCATTAACAAGAATTTGAACAAATTGTCGACCTCCAACTTCAATTTCATCTTTGAATTCAAATTCATTTTCATGTAAACGGATTGTATATGAAGATTTTCCAAGATCTGCTCCATTCAATGATGATTCAACAACTTCAGTTATCTAAATCAAAAGCAAAGACAAAATTTCCTTATCATCAACAAATTACAATGATTTATATATTAATATATGAAGTATCTACCTCAAAATTTCTCCATGATTTGAAGAAATAAGTCATTCTGTATTTTCCTTCGACAGTTTTAGCATCACGATATGGTGTTTCAATTTTGTATACAACTCCAAATCTTTTCTTTGTTGAGTAGGTATCATGCTCAATATCAACTTTTAATCCTCCATTTTTGGATCCTTTCTTTCCTGAAGCTTGAAGTGAAATGAGTCCTTGTTTCAATTCTAAAGAATAGTCACTGCTGATTGGTTGATCAATCTAGAAAATAAATAAATATTTATAATTAAAATCTCAATATTTTGGAATATATTTGTATGTAGTAATGATCTTGTGCTTACAATTGAACCTCCGATTTCCATTTGGGAAGAATAAGATCTATAATTGCCTGGTTTTCTGTTAGCAATAGCAACTTTCAATTTCAAATCTTCTTGTTTTCCTTGATATGGTCCAGAGACTTTAAGTTCTGTCAAAACATCAAAAAGATATTCGCGTCTGTTGACATTTGAGGCACGATTTTCCCAAATGATTTCATATGGTCCTGATACTTGTGGAATTGAAAGAGTAGCTGTATTTTGATAAAAAAAATGTGATGATTACGTTTATATTGTATTTGATAAATATATCATTACCTTCAAGTTTGCTTCCGCTTCTCGATGATTTGTTTTCGAGTGAGTTTTTAATGGAAAGATTGTAGTTTGATCCTCTTGGAGTTTGGTAGGACATTTGAACGGAATGATCACCATTTAAGTAATCTCTTGCAACTTGTCCATTGACTTCTAATCGAGATTTCTTACCTTGGATTGTGATTTCATTTCTACAAAAATATCAAAATAATCAAATTATAAATTAAATCCAAGTTATTATTTATCATTTACTTGGAGTTGACGGTCCATTGAGCAGATCTAGCAAAGCTTGATTCACTTCGAATGACAATGCTTTTTGATGGATTTCTTTCAGCATCCCATTTAAGATCAGCAAGCCAGTTAAGATTTTGACCTTGGAGTTCTAATTCAGATTTGCTTACAATTTTCCTTCCAGATGGAATCCTAAAAAAACAGTTTTAAATCAAAGTTAGATACAATAAAAGGTTTAAATTTTACCATTTGGCTTCCATTTTCAAGATATTCTTGTTAGAATCATCACTCAATTGAAGTTCAGATTGTAAATAATTCTTGACATAAGCTTTAAGATTTCCTTGTTTTGATCGTTTTTCAATGTTAAAGTCTGATGTAATTTCAACATAATTTTCTCCTTTAGCTTCAACTCGAAGTTCAGCATCATATTTATCACTCTTTCTGTTAAATCCAGCTTTGAAGATAATTGGTTGCTTCAATGAAGTTGATGTGATTTTAGATGAGATTTCTTGATGCATATTTCTACGATTTTCGACATCATAAATGAATTGAGTATCAGCTTCCCATTTTTGTCCTGGTGTTTTCTCAAAGATTGATTTGAAGTTCCATGTATGTGAATCAATTTGCTCAGCAATTTCTGAAAATTGTAATTTGTTTTCTTCATACCGAACCATACTCTTTAATTCATATTGATATTTGCCGCTGTTTGATTCTTCAAATTGAGCACGGGCTTCAAGTTTTTCACCAGATTTCAATAAAAATTGTCCATTTCTTTGTCCATTTTTGTTATCAGCATTGGCTTTTAATTCAAAGTTGATATTTCTCTTTGGATATAAAACTCTGATTTCATTCAAAACCTTGAAACTTTTTGAAGATTCCAAGTCATAAATTTGTTGAGATGAGATTGAGAATTTATCAGCTTCTGCAATTCCTCTTGAAGCCTTCATTTGACTTTCAAAGTGTTTGCGAGATGGTTGAATCCATTGATAGTCAATGTCAAAGTTCAAATATTCAGCTTGAGTTGATTGCATTTTAGCTTCGAAACTTCCCTTTTTATTAGATTCTTTGTGGTATTTTGTCATAAGGCTGAGATCATTTTGAGCATTTTTGCCCCATTTAGTTTGAACATCGATACCATAATGTTGTGGTTTCATGGTTGCTGTTCCATCAAGTCTAATTTTTCCAAGTTCATTTGAAATCAATTCAATGTTTTCAAGTCGGATATCTCCTGGTCTTGACCATCTGCTGTCTGGTTGTACTTTAATAATACCTAAAAGAAATAAATTGAAAAATTATAAATATTACTTCAATTTCTGAATTAATTAAGAACGCAGTTGTAATAGAACTTACCTTTGAATGAATGTCCAACATTGTATCCTCTAATAATTTCTGGGGTTCGACCTCCAATCTAAATCCAACAAAATAGTTATTTCTACTTTAATAGTACTCCTTAGTTAGAAATTTACCCTCAATTCAAAGTCCATTTCATTGTTTCCTTTAACAACTTTGCCATCGAATAATGTAAAGGTTCTTGATGGTGTAGAATATTCAATGACTGGTTCATAAATATCAGCTTGTCTTTTAAGAATAGCTTTGGCACTGTATGGACTTTGACCAAATTTAGCGTCTAATTCGTATCCTTTCAAGTTAGCATTGTTCCATTTTTGGTCTAAAAATTTAATAATTTTAAATCAAATTTTGGTTCATATTGATAGCTACTACAGAATATTAGAGAAAGTATAAGGTACATACAGATCATCTCAAGTTTTTCCCAGGGTGATTCAATATCAATCTTGAGTCTTGGATTGTTCCTTTCTTCAGTGTATTGTCCGGTGGCTTCGATTTTTCTGTTGATTTTTGATCCAGGGGTATCAAGAACGATTGAAAGGAGTCGTTCACCATGTTCTGAAACAAAAATTTATTTAAAATTTATTCTAAAAATTATATCTATCTGTTTAGTAAAAATCATACTTTCTGATTTTGAGGCAACTTTAATGTAATATCCTTCCATGGATTTGTCGACTTTTTCAACGGCAAGGGATAAAACAGTTGGTCCGGTGAGTGGGAAATATGGAGAAGATCCACGTCCTGATGGAATTGTAACATCAGCGCAAACTTTGAGTCCGAAGATGTTGGCATATTTGCTTGAACAATCATTGACCATTTGTGGACTAAAATATAAAAAGTTAGAAATTAAGCAGAAAGCAAAGTTTTTCTTAAATATACAGATATGCATACCTTTGAGATGATGTCATTTTAATAGCTGTTTTCTTTTCTTGAAGATCAGTTGATGATTCAATCCAGTAAAGGTTAGATTTGATATCGATTAATTGAATTCGTTCTTGGGGTAAATTGAATTTGAGTTCAAATTCTCCTCTTTCTCGAACAATTGAGACATCAATTCCTGAAGCAGTGTGGATTTTTCCTTCAACTTGAATTCCAGATTCAATTGGTCCTGAACCAACGGTCATTTTAGCTTTGATAAGGGTAGCTGCTGATGGTAAGATTCTTGTTTTTAAATCTGATGATGATGATGAGAACATTTGTTTAATGTCCATATTTCCTTGAAGTTGAAGTGAAAGAATAGCTGTTCCTTCAATAGCAAGATTGATTGGCCATCCACTCATTGTTGGGATTATGATTTCTTCATCAATGAATGAGAATGGTTCAGTCATATCAAATTTGTGATCTTTAGCTCCTTCCATCATTCGGTCAACAACTTTGAGGACTTTGCTTCTCATTGATCTTGATTTGACACGAGATTCATCAAAAGTTTCAACCATGATAGAAGTTCCTAAAATTCTCATGTAGAAATCTCCTTGTCCATTTTTACCCCAACTTTCACCACGGTTCACTTGTTTATGATAGTATTCAATATCATTTTGATCTAATTCTTGTGAGTTAGAATCATCAGTACTTTCAGAGGATGAAACAGATCGTCGAATTCTTGATCCAAGATCAGATCGGAATGATCTCCAGTTTTTCTTTGATTCTTTAACAATTTCATTCATATTTGTTTTTCGAACTTTTCCAGATGGTCCAAAATATTCTTCAATCATATGTTCAAAATCTTCAAGATAAGCTCCAACTTCGAGAACATTGTATGATCGTCCGAAAAGATCAAGAGTTAGATTAGCTGATGTTGTTCTTGGAACAAAGGAATCTTGTGAAAAGATGACATTTCCTTCTGCTGATCCTCCCATGTTCATTTCAGATCTGAAGATTGAGGTTTCGAAATTTTTTGAGAATTTTCTTGGGTCATTTGGGAATTCACGTGAAATTCGAACACGTCCAAGAGCATTCTTGAGTTGTTTTCGGGATGGGTTTGATGATGTCATAATATTTTCAATATGTGAGGTAATGAAGGATCCAACTATTTTATTAGAAAAAATTGTTTAAAATTTTCTAATTGTGTTAAAATGATTTACATACCTTGATTTGATTTTTCAACATTGAGCATTTTTTCAACTTGTTCAACATCATGTTCTGATCCGCATCTCATAACTATAAGAAAAAATTAAATAAACCATAATAGAAAATATTTAATGTATTGCTATTCATTTCATTCAGCCCTGAAAAGCCTAATTATGATCAATACAAGCAAATGCATTATAAATTTTAGCTTATATCTCAAATATCATTGGGGCAATTTGAAACATCATAATTTCCAAATTTTTCTTTTATTACCTGATAAATAAGATTGGATTCTTAATTCAGATGATTCACTCAAGTCTTTCATGATTTGGATAGCGTCTTCTTTCAATTCTCTTTGGCATGCGTCTCTTCTGAAAGCTTCAAGTGCTCTGACCTTTAACCAATGTCCTTCTAATGATCTTTTCTTTTGAACTTGAAGAATTCTTTGGATTGCACTAAAATTTACGAAAACAAATTACAATTAGATATTAGTTACTTTTGATTGTAAAGAGATTTAATTTAAATTATAAGAATAGCTTACCTGACAGCATTTGGAGTGAGTTGATCTAAATTTCCAAGAGCCTGAAGTCCAGCAATAACACGATCTTTGTTTGAATCCTTTACATCATGGATAAATCGAGCAATTTGATCGACAAGAGCAGAATATTCTTCATTTTCGAGACAATCTCTGTTGGTCATTTTACAATATTGATGGGCGAGTCCGGAAGCTGCCAAAAGAATTTCTTTTTCATTATCCTTAGTAGCTGATGATAAAAGTGAGTCCATTGCTTTAAGAGCCATATGTCCTGGTCTTGGAGCAAAAGGTGTGTAAATGAAAAAAGTTTGCTTGGTTTCCCAATCAATTCGATCTGGATGATTTTTCAAGATTTCTGAGAAAAGAGCAATTGAGCCATCACTGGCAGACATTGCAAGTGAGTCAAGGAAGAGTTTAGTAATTTTTTGTTGTCCTGAACTGTGCATTTTTTTGTCCATATCTTGACCTGAGCATAATTTTCCACTTGTGATTTGATCATACATTAATTTCAAGTCATCTCGTCTTGTGGTTCGAATGTATTTTTTGAGTTGAAGGAAAAGTCCTGGAACTTTGGCTGAAACGATACCTTCTGAGACTTCAAGGCATAATTTATTCAAAGTTTCAAGGGCAGCCTTAGCTGAGTTCTTTTGTTTAGAACTTTCTTCCATTTCTGAATGATCGAAAAAGATTGAACTGTGAGTCCATGGTCCTGAGTGTCTTGATTGTTGTTGAGATTCTGAGTCAGAGATAAACCTCATGGTTGATTTAATCACTGTAAAATAAAGTAATATATACAATAGTTATTTTGAATACATGTGTGAATTGAAATTTTTTTGAAATTTTACCAGATTTGATTCCAGCTTCATCATTTGACATTGGTTTAAGTTGATGAGTTTCTTCACAGGTAACTTGTTGGTAAATTCCATTTCTCAATTCTTGTTCACATTGAAGGCTTGAGTTGACCAATGGTGCAGAATTGTATGATGATGAAAGTGGAACATTGTATGGAATTCCGTGGAACACTGAGGCTCCACCTTCACGATGTGAGCATCTGTTTAAATCACGAGTTTTCACCCATTTGTTTGATCCTTCTTTGTAATATTCTGTTGGGCAACGTCCTGAAATATCCATTTCAATAACTTCACCATTTGATTCACTCCAGAGTCCTTTGTTTTGCAATTTGGATGCAAGGGCTCTCTGGAAAATTCATAAAAAAATTATATATATGGAAGCAGCAAGCATTTCATTTTGTTAATCTCAATATTTTTAAAAAATGAACCTTGATGTTGGCAGACCAAGTTGGATCATCATCAGAAACGCAAAGGTCTTCAATGACACCATCTTGAAGTGAGAATCGAATGGAAGATCCCTCAACATTTTGGCCACCAAGGTGCGTTATCGCCTAAAAAATTTCAAAAATTCATTAAAAATAAAGTTTCAAATTTCAAAATCCAAGGACTCAAAAACATAAAAATCATAAAAAAGTGAATTATTACCTGCCCTGAAGGACTCTGAATAGACAGAGAGGTAAGGGCTAGGACGAAATCGCAGGGTGATTGTGGGACCAAGGTAGCTTGGCCTTTGACCTTTATCCTGCTTATTTCATCAGAAGATCCGACTAGTTGGGTCTGGATTTCTGTCTCGTATGCATACGTGTAGGTTTTACCCTCTTGGTACTTGAGATGTGACTCATGGCCTGTAAGTACAAATTAAAATTATTCTTCAAATACATAACATAGGTAGGTAGGGTATACGAAAAATATACAAATTAGGGTTTATAATATGACTACAATTTATACTTTATCTTAAATTAAGGAAATTCCTTATATAAGAACTTCTATCGGTAAAGTAAAATATCTGGTTTAAATTTTATAGAAATTGTTAGAGTTTTCTATGTTCTCCTCACGATATTTTTATTATTTCTTTCATATCTTTTTACCTATAACCATTTTATTTCATTTTTGGTGCAAAGGATAAAAATCTTGCTACAAAA
This sequence comes from Nanhermannia cf. coronata Gr-Ori-00579, assembly GCA_034699045.1. Taxonomy (NCBI): domain Eukaryota; kingdom Metazoa; phylum Arthropoda; class Arachnida; order Sarcoptiformes; family Nanhermanniidae; genus Nanhermannia; species Nanhermannia cf. coronata Gr-Ori-00579. The sequence goes on from JAQIXA010000328.1 coordinate 13,178, forward strand.
ATAGGTCCTGAGTAATCGGTTTCTCATTTAAAATTATGAATAAAATGCAGACTCAGACAAATTATGAAACCCTTCATAAAAAGAGGAGGATAAGAACACTCCTTATTCAATTTCTAATCTACAAGTTATAAATACATATTAATTACAGTAAACTATTGGTATCTGTCAAAATAAGTTGAATTGCTAATTTATAAATTTAGTTATTAGTTGCAAAAAGTCATTTAATTTATTTAAATAGTCTAACCCTTCTGGTAACTATTCAACTTATACTTTGCTAACTTGATAAACTAATTCTTAGCTTGTACATATACATACCTTGCCTTGAAACTGATACATAAAATAAGTAAATATACTCGTAGATAACTACTACTTACTGTCAAGTTTGATACTTTAATTATTATAATTATGACTAATCAAAATAGGTTGCGAATTGAATAAATCTGGATTTGGAATGGAATTAGAAATGAATAATATAATACGTATTATAGGGTCAAGGTTTAAATTAAATTATCACTTTTAAGCCCTTTTTATAGTCTCGGAAAGCCGTCGGCATGCCGACGGCAAAACGATTTTTGTATATGAAATTCAATATAAAATATTTCTTACCGTCGTCTTGCCGACGGCTTTCCGTCGACTATAAATAGGGCTTTATAGAATAATAATAAATTTTAATAAGAGTTCAATGAAAGTTTATCATTTTCTTAAATATACTCGCATATTGGAATTGAAACTTTGTAAAAACGTAGAAAAAAATTATCATTTGGGTAAAAAAAAGTTGAGGATTTTATTTTTTATCTGGCAAACAAAAAAAATGAGAATCAAAGATCTCATTTATACAAACTTCAAGTAAAAGGACTTTACATTCTTATTCTTATCTTTAAGTTAGGCACAGTAAACTTGAAATTTGAAATCGATTACTGATAATACAACGTATTTTCAATAAATATAATGATCTACTCGTAATATTTAAGTTTCTAACTTCAATACTTAAGTTTATGCTTATAAAAATCATTCAAAATCCATAAAGAATTTATAAAAATTGAAAATCTCAACATAGATTCAAAGGGCATTTCGATATATGTAATATGTATTGTATATGGGACATAGCATGTCATGTATCCTATCTATTCTTACAAATTTTGAAATTCTAAAGTTGTTTTCATTGAAGATATGGCTATGCTATTCAAAGATATTGAAGATTTATGGTTTTTTAAAAATAAATAATTGTGAAATGTGAATATTTTTTCCTGAATATGATTTCGAGCTTTGATTATGCCTAAAAATAAGAAGACTCATAGGTATCTTGATAAATTTTTACAAATTATTTTTGGATTTTTTCAAAATTCGAACTCCTTTTATTAGAAATTCTATCATGTTCGAATCGAACTATAATAAGGATGTAGAAGGGTACTTATTTGCATGTACTAGATACTTTATAGAATTTTGTTGCAATTAAAAAGTCACTTACTATGTCTACATACGGCAGGTTGGCAACTTTGTCCTCGTTCTTGGACAGAATGGGGTGCTGAAATAAAAAGCCAAAATAAATTTTAGAAAAAAGTCATTTGAGATTTCAAATTCTGGATTTTGTTTAAAAAAATGATTACCAGGGAATGCGGATGGTGTAAGGCATGCGATGGCTAATGCCAGGGCGAGGAAGCCTTGGCGAAAGTCCATGACGGTTTTTTTGGGTTTGGGTTGACGATGGCCGAAGAATGTAAAGAAGCCCGACCAAGGCTCACGACTGCTCCTTTTATACTCTTGATGTTCTCTGGACTCTGGGCTCGTCAACTGTCAACTCTGATCCAGTCCACTCAGCAAACTGATCTTCAAAATCAAAGAACCAAAGAATCTTTATTTAATTATCTTAATGAATAAAATTTCCTATACATATTATATTATACCTCTATGTATTACAACTCTATTACGAGTTATATTATATATTATATCTATAATTAAAAATAGTTGGAACCATGATCAAAAGTCTTTAAATATTGCTCTCAAATTGAATGTATGATTTACCAATCTTATTAGATTTATAAGTCTAGAGAATGAAGTTTCATTTAGGCATAACTGTTTTATATTGCCTAATCTACCTAGTTTAGCAGTTAGACGATTGCAAAGTAAATTGTAATTGTAAAAATAAGCATTCTAAAATAATATGGTTTAGAGGCCTTTGAAATGCAACTTTTAAATTTTTAGGGCATTTTTGAGAAAGTAAAAGTGTCATTGATAAATAAATGATTTTAAGAGATGCGATGCGGGCTAATAACTCTAATTGACTTAAGATTGATATAATGTTATCTCTATCGTCAACTAATGTGCTTATACTTAGCCGGCACTCAATGTATAATGTTAAAAGTTTGTAAATTATCCGTCATCTATTTCTCAGTTTTATCAAAAAATGAACAAGATATAAAAATATGGTTTGCTTAAGTATATTAGTACCCTACTAATGTACCTATTATAGAAGTACCCTACTTGTAAATTGTAGGTACTTATACGAGAAGGTACTTAGGATTTGTAACTTACGTAAGAGTATAAGTACGTATATTGTAAGTATAGGTAAGTAATAGGTATTTGTACTCTATTGTATCCGTATTTTAAGATGCATTTGTATTTATTTGTAAGTACTTATGTAGTATAAACATATAGGTATTAAATTTCGGGCTTTCGTAATGTTTTCAAAAGATTACACATTATTTTACTAATAGGATAGGCACTATTGAACTAAATTTTTTTCATATACCCTATAGATTTACTAGAAATATACATACTATAGGTATGTATGACATTTTTGCTAATCCTATATAAAGTACCCTACCAATTACAATTAAAGTTATATAAATTATGAATTAAAGTTCATATGCACCTACATTTTCATAAATTGTCAATTCTTGTTTACTTCAAAGCATTTTTTGTGATTCGTAAAAAAACAGTTTGAATGCAAAACTGACCTTTGGTTTAAAGTTTAATTTTTTTTACAAAAAAAAACACTTTATTTAGAGCAATAGATACTTACTTACTTTTTTTAGTATCTATCAATAATAGTCAAAAGTAATACATATATACTTTTTTGTATGTAGGATAGTACAGTAGTACTATCCTATTCTGTATCCTACATTAATATTCTTACGCAAAATCGCATTTCCTATGAACTCAGGATCAGTATTTCATATTATGGTATGTACAGCTAATTTCAATGAAAAAGTGATTTTTATTTTTAATGAATCTGATTATTTCCAGTCTTTTCTGGAGCTAAAATAAAGGCATATATTATTTTATTTGAGTACAAGGATTTTGCATTTCGACTATCTTTTCCAAATTAATGTAACAGTAATATAATAGTATGCTTAAAACTACTAAATGTTCAAAATATTTAGGATGATTTGTCATGAATCATGAAGATTTGCCTTTTTACTCCTTAGTTTATTCTTTGTCGAGAAAATTTTGAGCATCGATTATCGCTCTCAAAGACCTCGAAAATTTCAACCTATTGATACTCGATATGATATTGAGCCTTAAGTTCCTTAAGATCACTTATTGACATGAGAAAACTCATGATATTGACATTTTATAATATTCTACGGAGAAAGCAAAGAAATGAAGAGTGAAAGTTGTAAAAAAAGCTTTTTCAAGTGAGATTAGAAAACATTTTTAAAAGTGGTTTTATCAATTTATTTGGAAATGATGCTAAGCCTGGATTAGTTATTTTAGATTATATTTAGCACAAAAAACATACCAAAACAAAATGCATAGGTACATTGCTTGCTATTTCAGTAAGTAGCAAAAATTATAAGGTAGGGAGTAGGGTACTTAACACTTAAGATCAGGTACATAATACTATACTGTATATACATCCAGTACAGTAAAGATTCATTTCGAGTTTCGACCAATCAAAACTAAATTATCTATACTAATGGTAAATATCCATTTATCTATAAGATTTATCTTTCGAATCAAACACGAATCTCTTAATTAATTGCTAATTTGTTAATGATTTCATAAATACGTGATACTAAAATCATAAAGATTCTGATAAAAAAATTCCCTTACATATACAACCTAATATTTAACCTAACTTATAACCTCCTGAGTAGGTATAATATCAAAGTACCTAAGTATTTCGATTCGAACTTATAGTTATTTAAAGCATGTAACATACTGGGACTGGGAATAATTATCTTTGAATCACGAGTCAGAAAAAAAATGTCGATTAATGAAAATATGCCTAATATTATTAATGAAAGCGAAACTGACTATCTAATTATACAAAAATGAATATATAATTTATGAGCATATTACTTACCAGGTCAGCGTCAGCTCAATAAATGTGATCCTTATACACTACTTATGTATTAGAGTATCTTTTTTTAGAAAGTTATTCTGTCCAGAATATCCAGATAGGGAATTAATGCTGATTTTGATGAAACTTTTCTATCTTGAATCTTGGATTGTACCCAGTAGGCAAAAGGATTTATATGATATTTTCAATATAAAGTATTGAATCTGCTGTACTTTTGATTCCTCGAGGGCAATCTGAGGTTGTTGAATTTTGAATATTTTTTTCTATCTCAATAGCTCCAGTACTGGAGCAGAGGTCAGGCAGAGGACTTTGATTTCACTCAGGATTCTGCCGATGATGCATTTATTTTTGTGATCCACGATAAGAATAATAATTTCACCAGAATTCCTTTAATTCTAATTCTAAAGTCGATTTAAGTTTTCAAAATCTTTTAGAGATCTAGTTATAACAAGTAGTACTGATATGATAGATAGATAGATTACCAGAAAAGTGAACAAAATTTCAATAATTTGGTTTAAAATAGAAATTAAGCTTTACTTTACACAAGTATGTATGTACCTTAAAAAGAGATTTTAGTAATCTGTTGATATTTGGTTTAAGGTTCTGGAGAGAATGGTTCTCTGGAATCAACTAGAATCCCATTTACTCATTTCTATTGTAATTATAATCATTTAAACCTCCACTCAATTACTCATTAATATAAGTAGGTATAATATGGTACTAGTCTCTAATGGTAAGTAAGTTGTAGGTATATAAATGAATTACTTTTATGGATTTGCATTTTGAATTGATTATTTTCTAGTACCCTACCTATATTACCTATTCAATTTTCAATACAAATATCTATACATATGTATTTTAAAAATTATATAGATTATTATTATTGTTATTAGAACCAAATGCAGAGATATTTCGTCAATCAATCATCGTTTCAATATACATTATACAGATAGATAGATAGGTACACTGATTCTTATTAAGGATATACTTAAAAAATAAAATTTGTCAATGTTAATACCAATTTTTATTATATTATTACATTTTAACACTTTTGATTATTATTGGTAGATCTGTCATTTGTCATATGGCCCTGATCCATCTAACTTGAACAATATTATAATCCAGAAAAATCTCGAAAACATCCATCGTAGCAAAAGCTCGATTTGATCAAAATTTCATACCTACGAAGTAATCTACTTACTACTTAATTAATTAATAGTTACCTACAAAGTATAACTTAAAAATGATATAATGACGCTTTTATTTTTTGCAGTTGTCTCATATATAAATATAAACTTCGAATGACATTCGAATGTATATATCAGTATATACCTATACCTAGGCAGGTATAACATGTCTAATAAATCTTTATAGAATCTAATTTTCAAGATGATTAAATTTGAGCCAAATGCCATATAGGTATATGAAATCAATAATACGTAAACCTTTTAATGCGAGCTAAAAAGCCATTTTGATTATAAAATCATAAAAATAAAATATAAATTATAAAAAGCATTTTATAGGCATTTAAAAGCATTTATACTTAGTTGTTGCAAGATACTTTTTAAACAAAACACTGGTACCTATGTACTTGGGATTTTAAAATTTATTCCTCTAATAACTACCTAGCTATTAAATAATATCATTAATTAATAAAGATACACTAATTAAATTTTGAAAACAGTTTAATAGATACTAGGCACCTAGTAGTATGTACTCAAAATATCAATAGAACTATCAAAAAGACTTATTTTACAAAATGCAGGTATGATAAGGACATTCAAATTCGCCTATATCACACCTATATAAAATACTATACCATGTAAAATACCATGTATGAAATGAACCTACCAAAATTTCACAAATGAAAATAATTAAGAAATAAACTTATATGATTTGAAGATCAAATCATTTGATCAAAATCATCTAGGTATAAATAAAATATTTTCTTATACGAGTATACCAAAATCAAAACCTTAGAATAGTGGCTATACAGATTAGTGGGCCCTATGACTAATGCAAAACCATTATTGTACAAATGAAAGCCCTCAAAAATTACTTACCATAATATACCTATAGACAATGCAGTATGATACGAACATGAATTCATAAAAATTACAAATGAATATTGATTCAAATTAGCATTCAAGTCAAGTCAAGAAATACCTATAAACATAAAAAATATCCGATTTCGAACAAATCAAGATATTAATTTTTTATTTAATTTACGATTAGTAGAAGCTAGGCAGTAATTATAAATTCTAAAGAAAATCTCATTTCCTTTCCAAATGAAAACAACCTATTAGACTACATAATACATAATATACATAGCCAACTTGTACTTATGAAAGTTATGCATGCTTTTACACTTAGGATAATAATCACAAAATATTAAGCTAGTTGTAAATATGTATGAACCTTAATAACTAATTTACTAATTAAGATTAAGGTAGGAAGGTAGATAAATTAAATTAAAAATTATTATACATATTATTAATAAAAATAAACAACTTTAGTTAATGAGCAGTTAATGATCTTTCAAATTAACTTTTCAATAGGTACCTAGATATCTATTCATGGTAATTTAAAATCTTCAATACTCTACCGATATTACTTAATACACACTACACACAAGTAATACAGAGTAGGTACAAAAGACAATTTTAAATTATATCAAAAGCGAAATGTATACATAATATTTGGTAAATACTTATAGAACGGAAATCTTGATATTGCTTATGTAGGTACTAGGACTAGGTACGATATGAGTTTATAGGTATAATTTTTATAAATGATTTTTATAATGATTTCTGAATTTCTAATTAAATATTGTGATTGTGCTCACACTTCAAGGACTTTCATTATTAGTTAGTAAGTAAACATTATTATTATACTCATACGTAGGTAATTTCAATTTCACTCAAGTTTTCAAATTCAAAGCTTTTTAAGCCCTGTCGATGCTCTTACATAACAAAAAATATCCATTTATACTCAAATTAGTCATCAAAATAATACCTATTAGTCAAAATCTAACAATCAATTTCCAATAAACACAATTTACAATAATTTAACTCTTACTTGTATTTTTATCAAAATATTTAAAATTAAATCCATTAGGTAACTAATTTCCACACTTAATATTCGCTTCATTTCGAGATTTCCTATCCTGTAAAATCTACCTCTATAAAAAGACATAAAATATATCGTATTCGAATATCAGTAGGTACTTAGTACTTATACGGAGTATTGCAAGCATATATTATGAATAGCAATAATTTTTTATTAAATCGGAAGCATCCTAGTACAGAATAGAATGAAAAGATTTGTTTGAAAAATTCTTTTTAAAAGCAATTTCCTTTATTTAATACTTTTTTGCTTTATATGTAGTTGTAGTAGGTATTAATACATTATTAATAATTTGTATTTAATTTTAACTTACCTAACAATAATAATAACTAGTCATTCAAAAACATTCTTTTTTTTTTACTATTTTATGACTAAAATTTCCATATGGTAAAATAAAAGTACCCAGACACCTAGTGCCTCGTTACAAGTTACCTACAAAAGTCAATGTACAATTATCAAATCACAAATTAGCAGTAAAAGAAACATTTATTAATATTATTATGTATTTAGGTAATCTTAGGTCATTTCTAAACCTAAATAGCACATAAAATTAAGTATTACCTATTAAACTTTGAGAGCAATGCTTTCTATTTTATTTCTAATAATTTCAAAACTCTATCAAAATCTGATAATTTGTGTTCTGTAATTATCTAATAAAATAAAATTCAAAAATTTCTCCTTACTCTACTTTTTTTCCATTCATTCATTTTCAATCTACATTGATTCAGCAGCAGCTGTGACTTTTAACCCTATTTTTCAAACCAATCTTGAAAACAAGCTACATGTAATTCATAATTATTTATGAATATTTTATTTTACTTAGGTATACATAAACTAAAACAGTTTTAAAGGAAAAGTACTTTGTAATTAACAAGTATATAATTATAAAGAGATAATAAAAAGGCATTTAACTCCAAAGTCAAAAACATCTTGAAAGAAACTTAATGAAAGTTTAAACAAGTGTATATACTTGATCTTATCACAAGTATTTACATAAAATAAAAGGTTAAATAAGTTTGAAATTAAAATTATAATCTTATTTGAAGAAGCACATTTTTATCTAAAAGTAATTTAAGGTACTTGGGTACAATGTACTTTTTTTAGTCAAATGCAGACATTATTCCTACAAAAAATTACATTCGATTAGCAGTCATTTACAAACTCATGACTTTCGTTTATTAATAATTACCTACTACTAATTAATTTATTGAACAGTATTATTATAATTTATTACCTATAGTAGTATCACTATCTAAATTAGTATTTCACTTCTATAAATCCACCTACCTATCATATTAGTTACCTATTATTTTAGTTGTTTCATTTTTTGTTTGCGTGCGTTATTGCTCTATTAATTTGTATAAATAAGCCCCTAATTAATTATCAATAGCTTTCAGTTGCATTTGTATTACTTTTTTTACATACTTATTTCTATCCTATCATATTCGTAGCACTTACTTACTTACAAGTTAGCTTAGCACTAGTATAAACTTTTGGTGATTGGATTTAAATTATTCAATAGCTTAGTTTGTATCCTCGCCTTCTTATCAGCTTTATGAAGCGTATTTTAAACATAGTTTTTTTACAAATCTTACACTTGACCAAAACTTGTCTTGTTTATATTATCTAAATACTTATTTTTTTCCAATATTAATTATTACTTTATATATACTACCTAGAGTATGTAAATATTTTAATTAGCATCAGGTAAATAATTTTTATTTTGCTTTGCTATTTTCCTATCAGACTGGGATGATATACTAATGTAATTTGGACTTGGACATTTACTTTCAATTTTTTCAAGTATGATTATTAATGGACATTTTATATTATTGTACCTATCATTTAAATTGTTCCTGTTGCAGTTTTCTTGGCTAAACATAGTAGTATCTACCTAAATTATTTGCTACCTTATTGCCTAATATACATATCTTTATAGTCTATTGATTTTGTGCAATTGATTTTTTAGAGACAGAAAAACACAGACTGATCTTGAGTAGAAATTAGGTATGAATGTATATTATAATGGGAGAAAGTTGAATTATTATTATATTATACTAGGTAGTAGGTATTCCTTACCGATTATAACTTTTGTTATAAAAAATTAATATTCAAATTAAGAAATGATAATTTAATTAGGCAAACATATTTATTGCAATCTCTATTATCTGCTGTCTACATATTTTGGGAAAGAGCTTTCTTTGACGTTTTTTCTGATACATAGGGTACTGTATGTATGACAGACAGAAGTAAATCTAGTCAAGCTCTAAGCTCGTGATTTGACGAACTCAAAGTTAAAGCCTTCGGATTATCCATAATTGATAATAATTATGATGAGGATTGCCACACACAATAAAATAGTCATTGAAATTTTGATTCATAACGAAACTAGTTCAAATGAAAGATTGGTTGCATTATTACGAATTATGACTGAAATATCTAATTAGTTATTATGACCGAGTAAAAATAACAATTAACAATCTATGTGCAACAAAAAAGTGTCATTGAACCAAATTAATTTCACAATAATTTCAATGAAATGGGATTAAAATTTAAATATCTATACGATTTTACTTTTACTGTGTATTCTGAACTGAATGTCATTGTATTCTAGTAATTAGTAACGATAAGTATGAAATAATTAGCTACTAAAATCTATATTAAAGTCTAGGTATGTTTACCAATTGTGAATTTTGAAACAAAATATTAAAAATATTCGAATAAAATGTATTGAACATGAAAATAATAATAACTAAAGAATCGATAAGGAATAGCTGTATTACCTATAATTCATATGGAAATCTATTTGCTTTCTCGCTATAATCGGTAGGGATTGTAAAATACTCTTCTGATAAATTATCACTTAAGGAGAACGACTGGAATGTCACTTTTGCAGTTATCGTTGGCAGGATGGGAATCTCTGTAAAAAATCAAGACAAATATAAATAAAAAATATTTAAAAATAAATCTTCAGAAAGTAGAAATTTACCTATTTTAACAGGAAACCCAGGCGGAAGTTTTATATTTACAAATTCACGGAGCTTTTTTAAATGCTTAAAGGGAGTTACAACTTCTAAAATATTTAGTAGCATCTCGACAGTCATAGGAAAGTCATCAGACATAGCCATAGTTGCCTTGAATGCTTTGCTCGAACTTTTGCACTTGAGTGGCCTGCCTAAATGAGGTTCTTGGCCAGCCTCAGAATTAATATATTCTTCCCATTTGATAGTGCATTTTGGTGGCGGTTCCAATGATTCTTTTGGTTGATATTCTTCATCTTCATGATTTAAATCTGCGTTAGGTTTTGTAAAACTTTCTACTAGAATTTCTTTATTTTTTGCTAAATCTTCTTGTGTTAAATGTTCTCGGCGCTTCTTCGTATCCAAACTAATACCTATAGTATAGAAAAAACATATACATTTACATAAAAATTAAATAAGTAGATAAGGTATAAATCCAAAATATCTCACCGGAAACCGAATAAATGTCCGCATTAAACTGTCCTACTTTTTCCCTTCTATCCTCTCTTATGAAAAACCATCCACTTTGTGCACGTTGAAAATTTACTTCTTTTGTCGAGAGCTGTGCTACAATGATATCTGATGACATTAAGATATCTACCTCGTCTTCGAACTCGAGATCAGCATCAGAATTCTTCATTATTTGATACACTTTTTGTTTATTGTCTAACAGAACTAGTGGAGGATGATTATTATTGTTTCCCAAAGTAATAGTATGATTAGAAGGATAATGTGCATTGAATAGAAAGCTTAAATCACCGCCTAAAAATATAATAACAAAATTTAATTAAATAAAATCTAATTGTTTGCATATGCTTTTTTAGTAAGTATATTGTTTCATACGCTCCCATCTCATATCATTGAAATCCAATAAAGTTGTATCAACTCTTATGCTAGATCCTTTTTTATGAATTTTGACGAGATCACTAGGTAAAATACGACTGACTAATGGGACCCAACTTTGAAAATCCCATTTCAACTCCATATAAAAGTCATCAATCTTTTCAAGGGCTTTGATTAAATGTGGTCTTCTACTACTCATTTGTTCACGCAATTGTTGCTTCGATTTTCTAAGGACAGATATTACTAAAAGATAAAAACATACACATATTATTTAGTATATATTTTTAATTTACTAATAATAATGTTAAAACTTACTTGTAGGTTTATCGCCATAACTTATTGCTTCTGCTAAACAGCTCCATCCTTAATTAGAAAATTAGGATTAATATATTAGAATTATACCTCGATTTTATAATAGCAAACCTTTAGTATTCTTGGCCTTAACTGGACAATTGTGAGCGAGAAGCAGCTGTGTACATTCTAAAAAAACATAAAATTATGTACATTACACACAAATCCATAAAGTACTCAACCATGGAAGGGAAATTGCTTTATATTAACCTTTTTGTCCCATCATTAAAGAAATATGAAGAGCAGTGTTACCTAATTAAAGATTCAAAAATTACCATCTTGATTCTCTTAAAAATATGCAATTTCATAATTTCATAATTTCATAATAAGCTTATGAATTTACCATGAACATCCTTCTTGGACAAATCTGAAATTATAAAAAAATGTTAAATATCTTGTACATTACAACATGCTTTAAGAATTACACGCATATATGTATATAGTACATACTTTCAAATTAAACTAATGTAGGTAGACAATTACTTAAGTATAATAAACGTACCTTGACCTTGACGAAGAAGTGCTGATAAAACTCTTATATTCCCTTCGAATACTGCTTTATGTATAGGAAAATCCATGGCCCTTTAAAAGTAAAATACAAACAAAAATAGTTAAATTAGTTAATTGATATCATTAATCATATATTATGCCTTTAGTATTAGAATTAGATACTCATTGAATTAAAATTAGACTATTCAAATATAATTTATAAATTCAGGCCCCAGATAAATCAGATTTTGGCTTCAATCTTACAATATCTTACAAGTAAAAGGCCAAAATCTGGTTTCTCTAGGTTATTTTAAGACTAGGCTAGGATTCTAATTCTAAGTAGGAATTACTTAATTAAATTAGGTAATTAAAATTAAAATTAAAAACTTACGGATCTATTTTAGCACTAGACTTAACAAATCCATTTCTTTCCTCCATTTTTGACTAATTACACCTAAAAACAATTATAACTACGAGTACAATTACAATTAAAATTTAAGATAATGGTCAATTACTTAGCACAATTAACTTTAATTAAAGGAAATTAATTTTTTTAAATTAAAAAATTAAAAACCTTTTATAAAAAGTCAATTGGCAATTGAAATTCGCTCTAAATGCTTGCATGTGAGAAGTGAAATGCTTTTACAGTTTATTTATGGGGTTTTATGAAAAAAGTAAATTTTGAATTTTGAATTTTGAAGTATAAGATCGTTTAATTCAGCTCTGATAAACAAGATTTCTTAAATAAATAAATCGAGGTCGAGGATAAAACGGATCTTACTTAACCTACTAAATGTAATTGTAATTATAATTATAATTGCAATAGTATTTGGTTTGGTACAGACTCACACACTCACAGTATCTTTTATATAACCTAAATGAGACGAGACTTAACTTAATAGGAACCCTTAAGTCCTAAGTTAGGATTAAGTATTAAGATGAGAAGTAAACTTGATAGAATTACCTACATGTAATTTTTCAAAATGGGAATTTTTACACTTCCGGTTTTTTTTGTCAATTTGGTTTTATTTATAAATAAATTATGGCTCAATTATCGCCCACGCTGTCTCGAGCTTTAAAAACAAACCATATATTTCTAAATTATAATGGTTCATCTAATATTACACACTAGTTGATTGAAATTAAAAACCTACATACAAAATCTTTATAAATCTTTGAAATACCTACTTACCTACTTAAAATTAGTAAAGTAGTAGTGAGTAAAGTACTATGAGTATGGCATTTATAAAATGATCACTTGTCTCACTCAACACTTATTAATAAGAAAATCTTGAAAACTAGTCCAGTGGTTCTGGTTTATAATTTAATAATGTTTCAATTCTGATTTTCAAGTCCTTCAAAAGTCAAAAGTATCTTAAAACCTTTTGATGCAGATTCTTGAATTTAGTTAGTCTCGATATATTTTAATAATTATGTTTAAGCTAGCAATAATTTTATGCTAGAACCGATTAGTTTTAAATAAAATTGTGGTATTTAATCGGTCTCTTTTGAAAAATGCATAAAAAATGTACAATTATAAAATTAATAATGGCATTTTACTTTTTTTACTATCTTGAATCTTGTGAAATGAGCATTTCGTGCTTTTAATAAAATCAATAATTATTTTGAGAGTAATTTGCCTGTAGGTACCTATCTATTATCTACTAATACTTAAAATAGGTAATAGGTACCTACAGCTACTACCTATTGTACTTACATATATCTATTTAATATGATATGCATATAATATGGTATACTTATCATTAGAACATAAAGCATAATAAAAAATTGGGTATTTTGAAAATTAATTTCGTGCATGGCCATTAAAATATGAAATGTCATATTATACCCAGAGAATTGATATGCCTAAATATGTATACATGCTTAGGCTATGCAATGATAGACAGATCGTCGATTGTCGGAACAAAAACTATTTCTGATTTCTGAAATGATATATTTTTTCAAAATAATGTGGGGGATTCAATTCGTGTACTTTATTGATTTTGGTATCAATCATAAATTATGATTGATATCAATCATAATCATAATCATTTTCAAAATAAATGACACATGACTTTTATACTTTTATGATCATTTCATTCGTAGAAAAAAGGTTCCTCTAGATCCTAATCGAAAATTACTTAAAATATCACAAATTTATTTCAGCTTATTACATGTTACTAATATGAAATATGCAGTAGGTACCTAGCTAGCCAAGTAAGTATGTACTATAGGTACCAATATCAGTTATATTTACTAATATTTACGAATCCTAAGAGAGTACGAGTATTTGCATTTTTATGTTGAATATTCTAGAAAACTGAAAGTTCTGATGATTTACAATAAAGAATAATTATGCAGAAAATAAGTGGAAGGCTAATTGAGCAAATCAAAAATCTGATTAACTATAATACCTAAATTATTAGAACTTTACTTACTTTAAAAACGAGTTAATGATTATCATTATCATACTTCAATTTGGGTAACAAGAATTTTAAATTATTCTGTATTTATGAAAGTAAATACCCTACTAAGCTATGTTATAGTGCTTACTACCTAGGTTAGTTACACCACACCTTTAGAAATTCTGTTATATGTATTGTTTGTATTATTAAAACTTAAAGCATAGATAATAATTATATAACCACATAATTTATAATGTATAAATATCGTTACAAAGATCATTGAGTAATTATATTATCAAGTTAACAAAGTATTATGTATTTTATTTTATCATTGATTAAGCTTAATGATCTTTTCACATGCCAAGGGCTTGTGTTAAATTGGAAGCAAATAGTAGGAGTATTAGCATTTTACTAATTAGAATTAGAAATTACCTACTAATTTAATATTTAATATCAGACTCAGGATCAGATCAGTACTACTCTATTAGTTTTGAATTTAAAAATTACAGAAATTGGTACCCTAGCCCTAAATACTATTGTATGTAAGTACGTATATGTACCAGGTTCTGTAATGATTATCTAACTTCAGTACAGTAAACAGTATATTATATGATTTGTATCTAATGAAAACAAATTTTTCCAATAGTAGGTACCTACTCTACAATTAAGTAGGGAACTTATAGTATAGAACTTATGTACAACATTTAATGAAAAAAAATTTAAAAAGTAGGACAAATTAGGATAATAAATATTTTGGCTTTGACTTGTCATCTTATATCCTAATTAAGAATAAAAAACCTCGACTCAGATTCACTTTTATTAATCTAGCCATCTTACTATCTGTATTACGGTATACTTTAATAAATGTAGGTACTTTAATATGGCTTTGAAGATTTAAAAAAATCTACAATTTTATTATGTGTAGATAAGTTTAATTACAAAAAAGCTCCTCTCACTTTAAAATTTAAATTTATAATAATGTACTATTCCTATTTACAATATACATACTGATACTCCATACCTCAATACTATAACTTGAAATTGAAGTACAAATATTTTACATAAATATTTAAGGTATATATTTAAGTACTTGTAACTTGTATCTATTTATGTTAATAAAATATGATAATATATGTAGTATATATATGTAGTAAGAAATTTTCGCAGTAGTAAGTCAAGTACCTTTACCTAGGTATACATACCTAAAGTAAATAAAAATAAACCTTGAATATCCTTACTTGATACTTTAATTTTAAACAGAATGATAAAAAGCACTTTCAATTCATCAGAAATTTATATTCAGCTACAGCAAATATCAAAAATAACTTGAAGATCATCATTTTGATCAATCCTAATCCTAACTGATTGATGTGATTTGATGACAAAAATTACTTGATCGAATCAATAGGAATTTTTTGTTGACAAATTTAGTAAGTAGCTAAAATATCTATTATGTAATAACGTTACCATTCATAAATTAGGTATAAAATACCTACATGCATGTTTAATCTTAATTAATTGTCAAGGTTCGTTTAAACAAAATTTTAGAATGGAATTTGAACATTTTGATTGCTAAACTAAAATCCTAAAATCTGCAGATTTCAAGATTTTTTTGAAATTTTGAATTTTGAACTTTGTAGGTCATCAACTCAAGATGTCAGGCCATTATACCCTCCCACCCTCACCGAACGTGAAAAATAAGGTCCATGAAGTGCTCGGGATGACAGTTGGTATCTTTGTTTTCGTCATTTTGCTTTTGGTCTTCTGTTGCTGTTTACTACCCATCATCGTCGTCGGCATCGTCGTCTGCTGTATACTCAAAAAGCAAAAACGAAACGCTGACCTTGAGTAATAAGCCTATTAAAAAAATTTTCCTAAAATTTTTCTAAACATTTTGTATTTTATTTACATACCCTACATATATAGAAGTCAAGCCAGAAAGTCTGAGTAATAAGCCTAAATTTTTTCCTAAAATTTTTCTAAAATTCTAAACATTTTGCATTTTATTTACCTTTCCCTATATATATAGAAGTCAAGCCAGAAGCATAAAGTCTGAGTAATTTTTTCCTAAAATTTTTCTAAAATTTTTCTAAACATTTTGCATTCTATTTACCTACCCTATAGAAGTCAAGCCAGAAGCACAAAGTCTGAGTAATAAGCCTAAATTTTTAAAAAAAATTTTATAAATTTTTGTATTATATTTACCTACCCTACATAATACATAGAAATCAATCCAGAAACACAAAGGCTGAGGCTGACGTTGAGTAATAAGCCTAAATTTTTTCCTAAATTTTTTCTAAAATTTTTATAAACATTTTGCATTCTATTTACCATACTTACCTTTCATATTATATAGAAATCAAGCCAAAAACACAAAGTCCGAGGCTGACGTTGAGTAATAAGCTTACATTTTTTCCTAAATTCTTTCTAACATTTTTATTAACATTCTGCATTTTATTTACTTATTACTTAAGTACCCTTTATATTATATAGAAATCAAGCCAGAAGCACAAAGGCTGACTCTGACGAGGAGTAATAAGCCTAAATTTTTTCTAAAATTTTTCTAAAATTTTTTCTAAAATTTTCCTAAAATTTTTCTAAGCATTTTGCATTCTATTTATACCTACATAAATATAGTGTCTGAAAGTAACTGGATTATAGATTGATTATTGTGCTTCTAATATGTATTCTGAACTGAATTGTGATATGTGTTGTCTCTACTTCTACTTTATTGAATTTTATAATTATCCAATGTTTTAATTTAATAAAGCAAATATTTAATGTTAAACAAAAATCGTATAGTACTTATCCTTAGTACCCTACTTCTGCCCATAATTTATAACTAACTGGAAAACCTTCTTAACGAAGTCTATGGATTTTCATAGGCCACCCAGGGGTCAATTTCACCCTGTGTTTTGCAAATGTTCAATTTTTTTTTAGATTTTTTAAATAACAAAAGGCAAACCCGTGAAATATTTGCAAAATCTTGAGAAATTGAACTAAAACTTTACAAACACTTGGTGAATTTGACCCTTGAATGACCTACAAAAGGATTTTAAGATTATTTTAGGTCTTTTTTTAATACAGCTAGTTTGGAAATGTTGGACATATTGATAGTAGATTGTTACAAAAATCCTCAAAATTGTAACCACAATACATTTTAAAGAATTTCATTTGGAAATTTCGGTTTATAGAAACTCGAATTCTTTCAAACTTAGGATTTCATAAGAAACTTTACTCGTACACTTATTAGGATTAGTAAGTACCTTCAGTACCTAAATATTTGAAATTTTTAGAAAAGGAAAAGCTAAAATTCCTTGAAAAAGTTATTTATAAAAATTATAAGGAAATTGGAAGCCTACCTACAAAAGTATCAGTACAAATCAGTATCAGTAGAAAAGTACCTTGTTATTATTATTATTATTATGCTCTTATCTTTAGTGTACAGTACCAGTACGAGTAATATAATACAGGTACAAAACAGGTAGGTACTACTACGAATACCCATCGACCTATCTACTTTATATCTTAAAATTAGGATTATGTATTAGTATTTTCCATAAATACCAATAAAGATAAAGTAGGTACGACATAAATATTTTATAAAAATAATAGGTATTGAAAAACTTTTAAAATGTCAAGATATTTGATGCTTAAGAGCCTCTATATATTCTGTAGGCGTAGGTTATTTACACAAGATAGAAGTAATAGATCACCAATTTTTTACCTACTCTTTCTCATAGTCAGTATTTTTTTTATAAAAAAATGTTCATTGTAAATGTAAACTGTGAAATAAAAGAACAAGAAAAATACATTTTTATAGATTACATATTTAAGGTCAAGTTAAGGGACATTAATATTATCAAGTCAATTCCTTTTTTTTACTACTTATCTTGGTATATACTGTAGTACCTACATATTTACTTATATAACACAATATGACAACTGTACTAGCATTTATTTCTACTTCCACTTTCGATAACAGGTTCACCTTGCATTTCCATAAACTATTTCCGCTTTTTTTTAGTTTACTAATATATCCTCTTATCTAACTTTGAACCAATACAAGTATACTGTAATGCTATTAGGGTACATTAAGAAAAAAAGCCAAAATATACTTACATTATTACGATTTTAAGTGCCTGGGCAGATAAAAAAGTAATTTTTATTATATACTTTACCCAATATCTTTAGTCTTTAGTAAAATTAAAACGAGGCAATTGATATTCCTAAGTAGTTGACTTTAGTGCCTATTCAGCTCTTAAAATCCAGTTTCTACTCGTATCTTACATCTATTCTTGTCTTGATACTTTATTGTGATCCAAGAACTAGTTTTTATAGCTGAATTTAATAAATTTTTATTGTTTTTTGTCTCATTAGATGCAAAATTCAACCATTTTAAGAAACTTTTTTAATGTCTAAATTTCTGAAATTAAAAAAAAAAGCCTTATATGACACAAGCAGCGAGTTTTAAGTTCCATTGGTCTTGTTTTCTACCATCATGCCACAAATAATGCATATTTGTGTACATTAATTTCCCTTTATGATAATACAGATATAGTGAGTGACCCTGAAGATATTCATATAGGTAGGTAGATACCTAAACTGAAACTTACTACTGATATGATGACTATAATATACCTAACCTATTCAGAATAGTAAAATATTAATATTTAACTTGAGAAATGTTAAGACTTTTGCATCCATTACTTGCTGATACATTACATAGGTATATGCATACAATTAAGTTATGAGATTTACTTACTTGACCATAGAATTCTCCATTCTCACTAATTATAATATTACTACATACCATACAATACAGATATTAGATATAAAGTACCTACCTACCTACAATTTGCATTACAATTATATAAAAACTATATTTACTGATAGGTACTTACTTACTATGTATTTAAATTTAAAAGCAAAACTCAAGATCAAAAATAGTGTATCCGTATTCTGTTTACTTTTCCAAACAATCATTTGGAATTGAGACTTTGGACTTGCATATCTCTACTGTGTTTTTTTACATATTATATTCTGCTGAGATTTTTTTGCATACGTATGGACATTTTAATTTTGCAAAAAGTTTAAACTCGATTTGAAACCAGAGATTGTGAATTGTGACAGTGTAATTGGAATAGGAAATATTTAAGAAGAAATTATATTGCTATTATTCAGCTTGAGGAAACTCCAGACCACTTATTTAATAGTTTATGGACTTTGCATTGCATTCAAGGTAAATTTTTTTTTATTTTACAACAATAGCACGCAATATACATACATACGGTACTTACGTACCTACATAATAATAAGTAGAGTACCTTTTCATTGTTTTATTTAGTCATAGTTTAGTAATATTTTTCATTGAAAGTACCTGTTCAACACAAGTTTAAGAAATTTCTCCAGTATTTAAGCTAAGTTTAAACTTAAAATTTTGTAAAATTCTAAAATCATTAATTATTTTGAAATTTTGTCTTTTCGAATTTTTCACTTGAAATTGTGCAAAAATTTAACGATTTTAAGATTTCAAATATTTACAAGACATTCCTATTCCTACATTGATAAGGATTTGTGATTACAATTTGTCTAATCTTTCCATCAAATAGGTATGCTTATAAACTATAAAAGTGCAAAATTTTTGCGAAAATTTTTGATTTGAGAAAAAATTGCGAAAATTTTCAATTTGTCAAAAAAAAGTTTATAGATAGTTATTTTGCAAATAAGTACTGATAGTGATTAAATTTCAGATTTTACGCTTTAGATAAATTAACCCTTCTTAAATTGTTTTCAATATTGTTATTATTAGAAGGTAAGTAGTATAGTATAGATTTAATCATTAAATTCAGCTGTGAAAAACCTACATGATGTCTCGTTTTCTTGAATCTTTCTGAGAAAAGGTGACAAAATGAGGGTTTAAGAACTAGAGTATTTTACTCATTACTCCACAATTTCGTAATTTTATTGTATCAGTATAGTACTAATAGCAATTTACTAATGATAAGAGTTTTTTGTTTAAGTAATTTTAATAATTATTCATATTTTTAGGATATTATAATTGATTAAAAAGGAGAAAAAAATGGTCAAATCAGAAGATCAAGATGTGGGTGAGGGGCACTTTGATGAATTCTCATCGACTTCCTTGGACAAGGGCAAGGTGAGTCCAACTTCGACCAATTCAGCCGACCTTGAGGATCAGCTCAACCATTCATCCACCAATGGGTCACCAACACCAGAACCAGAATCTGAAACTCAAACTGGTCAAACGGCTTTTTACACCAGTGAGGCAGAAAAAGTAAAAAAATCTTTAAACTACAACTCTCCTAGTACTATTTACATTTACATTTAAAGTACATTGAATTGGAAATTGAGGTTGGTGACAAGAAAAAAATTTCTAATTTTGACTTTGATTTTTGATTTTGAAGGATCAGTCAGAAAAAGTTGTGGTTGAAGTAGTGGAGAGATTACTAGGAATCAGTTTAGAGAAATCAAATCCATTTGCAACAATGTTTATGGAGAATCAACCCATGGAAAATGATGAAATCCCACCAACTTCTGGATGTATCAAATCGGTAAGTTTACCAGTTAATTATGTACAATTTTACCCATCTAAAGAATCTTATTCGACCTAAACTCAATCAAAATAGGCAAATTTCTTGATTTTAATTGTAAAAATTTTAAGTTCCTTTTCCGTGCAATTAACTCAAAAGGATAGCATTTACCACAAAAGATCATATCTTAGAAATAAAATAAGAATTTCAATGTTATTTACCAAGCATTTATTTACAAAGTATAACTTACCCATATATTCCTAGCAGGTATAAGATCTTAAGTTATTTTCAGTATGTACATTACCTACAGAGTCGATGATTGTGTACTTACTAGTACGACGAGTATAGAAGGTTAATGTTAATAAGAATAAGCATAAGGTTGTAGAGTATTAGATGCTCATCAAGTGTAAAATTTAATGACTATTTTAATTCAATTAAATAACACTGTACTTATCATATTCCTAATTTTTTTGCAAGTCTGGTCGACCAAATTTTTACTTGTTTTCTTACAAATTATGTCCTAATTACTAAGTATCATATCAAGTAAAGGATACATAAATTTAAAAATGCTCTTTCAATGACAAAATTCACACATTTTGCATTTATTAATTGTAATTAAGGAATTGTACTGATATAAAATGTTAAATTCTCAGGGAAAATGCAAATCTTGTCTTTTTTACATTGCAAATTCTCAAGTTAGTAGGAAAGCTTTACATATTATTTCTCATAGACTTTTAGGTTTGAGATCAGAATCATTGAATTGAACTTATAATTTCTATCCAAATCAGATCAAACTACGGCAAAATCTCTGTATAAATTGCCAAACTTAGCTAAGAATATGACCCTAAAAACACTTTAATATGGATCTAAGCATAATTTAAATGAGATTTTAATGTTCAATAGTAAATTTCCATTAGGTATATAGTTTTATTAGTAAGTACCCAATATTGGTATCAGTATATTCTAAAAATCTAGTTTAGATTTAGATATCAAGTTAATGAATTTATGAGTATAAATTAAATGACAGTTATAGGGTAGGGTACTATAGGGTTCTTATTTCTTATAGTCATCCTTTAGTCTAGTTTTTGAGACAGATTTTAAGATTTTAAGGCTTTAAAATCTTAAAATTTAGCTCAATAAAGGCTTCTACTCAATAAAAAAAAACATTCAAAATTCATATTAGGCAAAAATTTCGTTTTTTTTGAGCATTTTAAGTGTGGTACGGCACGAGTTTATTAAACTAATAAGTACTATCTAGAAATCATAATAAAATTAATAGTGGATTAGAAAACGCATCAAACTTTATTTCCTTATTCAGAATTCACAAATGATATGAGCATGATCCTCATTCTAATTCCAATTCTAATTCAAGGCAAAAAAAACTTTTATTCATTCATTAATAATTCTCAATATAAAAATTATTACATTACATTTACCAGTATAAATCATCAGATAACCCATATCTACTCCAAATAAAAGTTATTTAGGACAAAAACAACTCTGCCAATATTTCCAGTCATACAAATACTAAAATACATTATGGTACATATTCACTTATGTACCGTACCTACTTACTAATATTACTAACATTACAGTAGGGTACCTACATTAAATGAGGTTTTAGCCTTTAAATAAATACTTGTAGGATAATATAGGTAGGATATATTTATGAATATATGCGAAATGAAAAAAATTGTTTTCATTTCTATATTGCGCATTGAATACACTATTTATCTAATTAGATTTAAGTAATTTTAACTAATATCTAGTCATTTAAAAGTGCACAAGTACCCTATACGATTAAACTTTGATATTCTAAAAATTGTACAAAGGTAAAGTTCATGGATTACCTAGTAGAAGTATCAGTATTAGACACATTGATAGATAATTGAGATATTGATTTATATAAGTAAAATGTCTATATTTGATAACTTGTGTTGTTTACCAGGCCAAATATTAAAATTTAATCAACTTTCCAGCAGTGTTTTATAAAATGAGAAAAGGAAATTGGCAAAGGTTATTTACTCATAGGCTTCATATAAATAGGTCATAGTTCAAAATATGAAATTGGAATTGTGGATTTTTTGATCAAAAAAGTATACCTGTACCTGATAAAAATTTGTATTCAATCCGAGTACTTTGAGAATTTATCCTCATTTTCCCCCGAAAACCCGACGGTCAATCGATTTCTCCGATAACTGAAACCGAAGGCCGACATAAATTCGGATATTATTCAATTCAAATCCAAGGTCTACGTAATAAGTACCTACTACAAAAAAGAAAAAAAATATCCCGGTATTTTGATTCCAGTAGTTTGAAAATTTTTCAAAAAAAAATGCAAAATTTCATAAAAAAGTTTTTTGGGATTTTGGCTGATAGTTGGATTTTGCATACTTTGTCTTTGGCCATACTCTCCTTTGTCAGTTTGCTCATTAAAAGTTTGCCTATTAAATTACGAAATTTCAGATGGGTAAATTGTACATTGATATAATATAGGTTAAATTAAGAAAAGGTTGTTAATTTCTAATATTTGTATTTTTAGCAAAAAAGGCAATTAGTTCAAATATTAAAGCAAAAGCAATCTGAAAGAGCTGGAGAATTTGCTCAATTGTCAACACAGTTTAGACTTGATGGGGAAATTGCAAGTTTGGCATTTACAGATTTAGTTGAAGCACTTCAAAAAAGGGAATTTACCGCCACTCAAGTTCTTCAAACTTATATTGCAAAGGTAAGAAATATTAGATAATTTTTATATGCTAATTTTAGGCACCTACTAATTTTATTTTAAATTTTAGGCACTTGAAGTCAACTCGAGGACGAATGCAATCACCGATTTTAATCCCAAGGCTTTCGTAAGTATTTTTTTTTAGATTTTTTTTAGATTCCTAGCTTCAAATTATCTTTGTATATTCAATATTAATTCAGGTTGAGAAACTCCTATTTTCGTCTCAATTTAAAAGTAAAATGATTATAGTTCTAAAAAAATCTATTGAATTTGAATTTGAAACAGAAATATCGTAGTGTAAATTTTAGATAAAGAGGTTTTTTAGGGTTAAAAATTTGAATTTTTCTGGACAATTAGAAATTAGGTTTATTAAACTATTATTAAGCTTAAAAAGTACTATAAGTGGCAAAACCTTTAACCTTTTTTGATTATATTTTATGAATTTTTTTGAATTTTTAGGCAATTGCAAAAGAACTCGATTCAAGATCTGATATTTCAGCCTATCCCCTATTTGGAATTCCTGTTTGCATAAAGGTAAATTAATAATTTGTCGATTATTTATAAATATAGATACATATTATATTATATTTATTTTAGGATGATACAAATGTTCAATTTATGGATACGACACATGGCTACGCTAAAAGATTGTACAAGCCTGCTAAAGAATCGGCTGTGATTGTTAGAATTCTTATGGATTTGGGCTGTGTTCCATTTTGTAAGCCCCTACCTCTATTACCTACTGATATTTACTAAAAAATATTTTATAAATCTTTTTTTGAATTTAAAGGCAAAACCAATGTACCTCAGACTCTTTTCGTAAGAAAAATTTTGAAAATTTAAAATTTTTTATACAATAACTTGAAATTCTACAGACATATGGCTCTGATAATCCAGTTTTTGGAACAACTGTAAGTTGTCAAAATCCTGAACTATCGCCTGGAGGCTCTAGTTCTGGAACAGGGGCTCTTGTAGGAGGTTTAGGATGCATGTTTGGTACTGGAACTGATATTGGAGGAAGTCTAAGGTAATTTTTGCTAAAAAATTCCAAGTTCCCAAAAAATGAATTTTTGTTTTTTTTTATAATTTCAGAATTCCAGCTGCTTTCAACAACTGTAGTAGTATAAAATGCACAATTGGTCGTCTTTCAGACATAGGTATACCATAAATAAATAAAATAATGGAAATACATATAAATAAAATAAAATACATAAAAATTCAAAATTTTTGATAAATTAAATTATTTATAGGTATCGAATCATCATTACCAAATTTAGTCGGTATGACTGCTGTGCCTGGAATTATCGGACAAAATCCAACAATCGTGGCTACAGTTTTCAAGCACATGGTTGAGAATTATAGGCAGTGCATATACGATCCTCAAATACCGCCAATACCTTGGAATAATCAGGTAGTATTTATTGTTTTAAAGTTTAGTTTAAGCAACATTTTTTATATTAGATATGAATTACATAATTATTTTAGCTATTCGAATCAAAATCAAAACTCAGAATTGGATTTTTTACCAATATGCCTTTCTTCCCCCTGATGGGGGACACTGAAGAAGTAGTTCTCAAAGCAAAACAAAAACTAGAATCTTTGGGTCATACACTTGTACCTTTTACACCACCGGATGCCTATAGTTTTATGAGAACTGTTGGAAAATTTATTTTAGGTAAGAGATTCAAGCCTAAATTAGTTGGATATAGGTACATATTTAAGTTTAAGAACTTTCCAAATAGTAAACTTATAGTTAGTTGTGAGGTCAGTTTTGTGTTTTATAAAGAAAGATACAGTAACTTTATGCTAAAGACTAACTAGATATTTTTAATTTAATTTTTAGCTGATCATTGCAAACACTTTAAAAAATGCTGGAAGGGTGAAGAAATCGCGAAAGGAGGTAAGAATTTACATCTTTCAAAATCATCAAAATCGAATCAGATTCAGATTAGATAAAATAATATTTTTTTCTTTAGCATTTCTCATGTGGCTCGGTTCTAAACTTCCTCGATGGGTAATTCAATAATACTTTATGCAAATAGTTTAATAGTATTGTAATTTAATAATTACCGGAAGTTGTTAAATTATAATTTTTTACAGCTTCAAAGATTTGTTGGCCGCCTAATGAGAACCAAAGCAATACCCTTGCTATACTCAAAAAGAACAGGAGCCATGTTTGGGACTGGTAATTACTAAAATTTTTGATTTTATTACCTAAATTGTAAATCTAAAGTGCAAATTATTTTGGAATATTTGGAATTAGGTGCTGAAAAAAGTACGGATTTATGGGATGCCACTGGAGAAAAGAAATTGATCATTGGTCAAGTACTTGCAGAATGGAAACAGGTACCTACATATATATTTCTAACAAATTCTTAAAAAAAATATCTACCTACATTGAAGATTGCTTATTTCCAGAAATAATTAAAAAAAATTGTTTTTTAGTTAAATATCGATGGTCTTATTTGTCCGTTATTCCCGTTTCCGGCACCACCAGTGAATTACCCAGGTGAGATAATTATCTATATTAGTTTTAAAAAACATTAGGATTTTAATAATCTAATTTTAATTTCCATATCTCGATATTGTAGGACTTTTACCGGTCGCAGTTTGTTATTCGATGTTATGGAATTTAGTTGATTTTCCAGCTGCGGTTCTACCATTTGGTTTTGAGTCCGGTAAAAATTTCTCTTGCTATGATCCTGAAGGAGATCAAGCCCTCAAATTGGCCTGTAAAGGGATCAAGAAGTCAGTTGGTGCGAGTATAAATGTTCAAATTGTAGGTTTACCTTATCAAGAAGAGATAGTTTTAAGATTACTCACAGAATTGGAACCTTACTCATCGAATTCGAATAAATAATTAGAAAATTTTGAACCTGTGATTGGCATATCTGTATAAAACTGTAGTACCTACATATACAAATACCTACTTTATCTTGTATCAAGATACAAATTAATTTAAGCTAGCATTTAAAATATTTTAAAATGTACATACTTAATAATTTAGTCTAGCTAGGATATATTTCTTAAATTACTTTTTTGTAGACTGCACAAATACGTATACAAATAAATACATTTTGTTGATACTATCAGTAAGTATAGTAGCTAATCGTCAGTAAGTAAAGTACCTATAGATTATGTATGTATCTATAAGAAAAATTATATCGATAATTGTATTTTAAATTATTTTATTTACATAACTTCTAAAACTCTGTAATATGTAGTGCTAGATTTTAACTTTAGTATATGAATGAAACACAAATAATAAAATTGCTCAATTTTATGTCGTACTTTTATATTCTTAAAGTTTTATTTCAATTTTTTGCAAAAATTACAAATTTTAAAGTGATACGAATTTTCAATTTTAAAGTGATACAAATTTTAAATTTTAACCTTCATTATTTATTGCGGTGGTGGTCTCTTTGCTATGAATTCCTTGATTTCTCTAAAAAAAAAATACATGATTATGATTACTGATCATATAAGAATTTTAAAGAAAAGGACTATTTTAATAAGGGTTAACTAGAAAAAAGTCTTACGGAATGCTGGTGATACGGTCCCTGTGTGCTTTAACATTTGGATAGCTAAAAGTAAAAATACATAAAATATTCAGGAAAATGATCTTATAGATATTATGTAATTTGTAATTACTTGTCCAGATAGGTAGGAGCATCTGATAGATAAAAATGAATTAATGTATTTGTAAAAATTTTTTAAAGAATTTCGAAATACCCATTAGTTGTCCCATCATTTCCATGTAGTGAGCAACGAGGAAATCTCCCCATGTTAAAGAATTTCCAACCAAGTACTTTTTACCTGATTGTAAATTGTAAATACAGTAAGATTATGTAGATGCCTTATACAGAGATTCATTTCTATTATCATTATATTTAATAAAAAATAACCTTCAAGATCAGTATTGAATTTGGGCAAAAATCTTGGAACTGCAGATTTAAGACACTCATTCTTAATTTCTGTTTTTTTCGCCTCATCCTGAGTTAAAAACATTGGCACTATTTCTGAAATTATAAAATAAATTACAAAATTTTAATACTTTAATTACCAATATTTCAATATTAACTATATGTAGGTACTGGAGGTTTCTACTTTTTCAAAAATTATAAATTCAGTAAGTACTTACGATTAAAAAAATCTTTAATGGCATCTCCATATTCATCGATTTTGGCCGACTCCCAGTCGTCTTGACCCATTAACCCGTATTGCTTAGCCAAATATCTAGCAATCTGAAAAATCCATCAGAAAATTTCACTTTAGCTTAAAAGTTTAAACTTACTGCAAAGCTTTGTGCCAAAATTTTCCCATCTTTTTCCAAGATTGGTAGTGTACCCCATGGGAAATCTATAAAAAATCAGTAAATAGTAATTACGTAAACATGTTATAAATTGCATATAAATTTACTGTTTTTCTGGGCCAACCATCCCGGCCAATCAGCAATGTTAATCTTTTCATCACTACAAAAATATATGAAAGTAATTGTATTAAAATTATGACTTGATTACTCCTTATTCTACTCTGAAACTGAATATGATTATGGTCTTTTTCTAATCAATGTGTACAAAATTGAAAATTGAGGCTGAATTTCATGCTTTCAGAGCTAAATTTTTGGACCTTTCAAAATATTTACTTACATAAAGTCGACTTTTTTGTAGTGAAAAATCCATCGAATTGGCTCAGCAATACCGGGGATGTTGAAATAGGTAAGCTTCATTTTTGATGCCATTTTCAACAAAATTTAACTTTTGGATCGATTCTGAAATTAAAAACTAGGTATTTAATATCGGTACTACTGAAACTGAGTAAGGAAAATTCTGATAGAATTGGAAATATAAAAGTATTAATTAGTTAATTTTAGAAATGATAAGAATATAGTCGCCACAAAATTGACAAATCGACAAAAAAATACCTTTTTATTCAGAAATATTATTGATTTTTAATGGAATTAACTAAACCACAAGTTATCTTGAATATTCTTATCGTCAGTTAAAATTAATACTACCTACAGATACCAGTATTAAAATTACCTCAAACAAAATTCAAATTCGAATACTCTATAGAGCGTATAGGTATCATAATATACTTATTATGGAATGGATTGGGTATTAGCATACGAGGAATCAATATAGTATATTGATTCCTCGTATGGTATTAGCCATTTACATAATACATAAAATATATAAATAAATAAATGAATTTTGCTTTAGATATTATCTAAACTTACCATCAAGGTTGATTTCGATAGTAAAAAACTCAAGGTGAACTTGTACCTACTTAATTATCAAAAAGTTGTAATTAAAATATTTCAATATTTACAATATATTAATAGTAAGTAACTTACTTCTTGCAATATAAAACAATTTTACAGTCTTTTCTTGTACATCTGCATCTGTAGGAATACTCAACTCAAAAGTCAAACAATTTTATTTTAGGACTGTCACATAACATTGTAAAATTCAAAATTTATTTTACATAATTATAATTATAGATAATGTAAATAGTAAATACCGAATGTCAAGCTGATTTACATTAAATGTTTACAATTACATCTGTAGTATCAGAAGAATATAATATATGGGTATGTTTAGTTTATCTTGGCTTTTGAATGATAAAATTTGCATTTGATATTTTATTCAAATTTAGAATTTCATCCATATGTATTCATAAGAATTCCCTATTCTGTTTCTGAAGTCTGTCTGTAGTCTGTAGTATTGTAAAATAAGGATCAGTAGAAGTAGAAATAGATTGTAATATATACTATAGTAGTGCTAAAACTCATTAATTATTAACTTAAGGAACATGACAAAATAAGTACCTTAAACTTGCTATATTACTCAGATCCCTTAGAGTTATATTTATCTTCAAAATTTCTCAAATAATTAATATTTAATTCTACAGAACAGTGAACAGAATAGTTAATTAAATCCTAGTCCCTAGTGTAAGATAAGACTAATTTGACACTTGAAAAAATTATATTATGAAGTATTAATTATCAGGTTAATATTATTAAGCATATTTTTCTCAATTTAACGTGCATGTAATTTCAATGAATGAATTTAGCCTAAATTCAAATTTTCAGAACTGAACTGAAAATCCAAATTCTGCATTTTTGCAAATTACCCTACCCATAATTTTGTTGCCTGAATTTCATTTCAATTTCAATTTGGGTTTTTGTTTCTGGCTTGAAAGTTCAGCTGTTCACTGTTCAGTTCTTCAAGTTCAAGTTCAAGTTCAATGAGTTCTCAAATTATATTTATTTAGGAATTTCGTAGGAATTGTAATTAAACTTAGGTACACTAAATTGTAATTGTAATACAATAGTTATAATTACTTTTATACTATATTTTAGTTTATACATTCTACTAGTAAATGTAGGTAGTTAAAATATACTACCTATAGTTTATAGTTTATGATAAGAATTGCCTTCAATTTACTCATTATTTTACATACTCCGTAAAACTTCGTAAAATAGAGCTTAAAAAAAGGTAAGTAGGTATAATAATAATAACTAAATATCAGTAAGTAACTAATTCCTAGTGACAGACTGACAGTAGTGCAATTAAAATTATCTGACTTTTAACTTTTATGATTTCTATATAATTTTAACTAATTTAACTTTTATTATGGAATTTTAGACTCGAGTGAGTTCCAGCTCAAATTGGACTTTGACACTTGCCAAATACGGATTTCGACTTTTCCAAATTCCAATTTTATGTAAAAATTGTATTCTACAATTATCGAGACTACCAGCTATAACCATAAAGGTAATTTATTAATATTCAGCTATGAAAACCTGATTTTGACCTCAATTTTAGAAGCAAGTTTTTTTTTCAATTTGAGGCTGAAATTGAGTTGTTACAATCTTGTTAAATGATAAGATTTAGATATTTTTAAATTT
This sequence comes from Nanhermannia cf. coronata Gr-Ori-00579, assembly GCA_034699045.1. Taxonomy (NCBI): domain Eukaryota; kingdom Metazoa; phylum Arthropoda; class Arachnida; order Sarcoptiformes; family Nanhermanniidae; genus Nanhermannia; species Nanhermannia cf. coronata Gr-Ori-00579. The sequence continues at coordinate 43,910 of JAQIXA010000328.1, forward strand.
AATGATATGGTTAATATTTTAATTGCAGATTTGTTTAAAGTCACTGGATAAACTTTTATGGTTTTTTAGACTTGAATTGAATTGCAATTGTATTGCCATTGTACCTTTGTAATTTACTCTATCTATCATTTTGCCAACTAGCTAGGCCAACCCAGGTAATTTATAACTAGATAATCAATTCATTATATTCAGCTGTAAAAGCCAGATTTTGACCTGAATTTTATAAATGTAAGATTGAGGCCAAAATTAGGTTGTACAGTTCTGGATTAAGTTATAATTATAATCTAGATACATTTTAGAACTAATATTAATTTCTTTTATTACAGAACAGATTAGAAGTGACTGGATAAATTTTAGCAAAAAAGTAAAATGATTGAAGACTTTCTTGAGAAATTCCCTACGAAATTCCAGGGATGGATATTTGGACTAGGGATTACTATTATCAGCTGGATAACACTGAGTTTATTTCATTGGTCTAGGGTATGTAATTTAAATTGACTATTTAAAACTTTTAGTTTTGAAGCTTTGAATTTGAATAATGTAGGTATATGTATGGTTTTTTTAAATAGGAAGTCTACTCTTTGAGAAAAATCATCAGCCGAAAGCAAAAAGAAAGAGAAGCTCAATTTAGAAGGTTAGAGAGTGAACACGAATTGACAGAAGACAAAATTTCAATTCTTAATACACCACCTGAAGAACTGTTGGAACTTTTACAGAAACGTAAATTAACCTCTGTTGCAGTTTTAGATGCATTTATTTCGAAGGTAAATACCATTTCCATACTATCTTAAAACCATTATAATATAATATAAGGCACCTAATTAATTACTAATTATATTTAATTTTACAGTCGCTTATAATCCAAAGAAAGAATAATTGTATCACAGAATTCATTCTAGAAGCCAAAGTAAGTGATGTAAACCAATGTAAAATGCAACATTTAATTTTTCTGACTAATCTTACTATTTTTGTAATGGACTTTAGAAATGGGCTAAAGAATTAGATGAAATGAAGCAAGTGAAGGGGCCTTTGCATGGACTTCCTATTTCAATCAAAGATAACATTTTTGTTGAAGGATATGATTGTACTATTGGACTTGGAAAGAATTTGTACAAACCAAAGAATAAATCAGCTAGTTTAGTTTTACAATTACAAGAACTAGGTAGGTACTTATTGCATTTATTCATTTTTAATTACAATCATTTTTACTATTTTTATACTAGGTGCTATTCCATTTTGTAAAACAAATGTACCGCAGACCTTGTTAAGTTATTCTTGTTCAAATCCAATATTTGGCGAGACAACTAATTATCATAATAAAAAACTAAGCCCTGGTGGGTCTAGTGGTGGTGAAGCTACATTGGTAAAAAAAATTACCTACTACACTTTACACAATACTTTATCTTTGTATCGTATCAGGATACAAATTAATTTAAGCTAAGCATTAAAGATATTTTAAAATGTAGGTAGCTGGTGGTGGATCTTTAATTGGACTTTGTTCTGATATTGGAGGTTCAATTAGGATTCCAGCACATTTTTCTGGCCTGTCTGGAATTAAGCCAACGTCATTTAGATTAAGGTATTATATTTTACATTATATTTATTTACTTTATTTTACATAGGAATGTATCTAATTTACTGTTTTATTTAGTCCTGTTGGATTTCAAGCTTCAATCCCTAATGTTGTTGGTATAAGTGGATGTCCCGGTTTTATCTCAAAAGATTTATTTCTCATCAAAAAAGTATTCCAGTTACTTACTCACGAAGACCTCCAGACAAAATATGACAAACAAACCCTACCGATTCCCTGGAATGAAAAACTTTATTCAAATTCTTCCAATAGAAAATTACGAATTGGATACTACTCTTCCCTTGATTTTTTCCCCCTTATGGGTGACACAGAGAAGGTCCTTTTAAAGGCAAAATCACGTCTTGAATCAGATGGACACACATTAATTCCATTTGAAATGCCTGATAGTTATAGAATGACTGAACTTTTTGTGGAATTCAGTGTAGGTGATGCAGGGGCAGGTTTTCTTAAAAATTGGTAGGTTAAAATAAATTCAACAATTCAACAATATACATTTTATTCATCGTTATTTTTATAGGAAGTATGAACCAATACCACAATCTGTTTTATACAATTTCTTGGTACTTAATTTGCCTCGTTGGTTTCGCAAATTTGTTGCAAAATTAATGGAATTCAAGTGGATGCCGTTAATCCACTCAAACCGAGGACCAATATTTTTGAGATGTAATTTAAGTCTTAAAGATATCAATATATTTATAAAAAAATATAGCAGTTTATAGTAGTTACCTCAATCATTTATTCGTTATTAAAAAGGTGGTGAGACAAGCACAGCGGGTGTATGGAATCTATTGGGTGAAAAGAAAGATATGATTGCTGAACTAGTTTCAAGATGGACTGATCAAAAACTTGATCTCTTACTTTGCCCATCGTAAAAAAAAAATTTTATTTTATATTCCATATTTGATTAATTCATTCATATTTTGGCTCAAATTTTATCAATTTTAGATTTCCTTTCCCTGCAGTACCATTGAAAGTGCCTGGTAAGTCAAACAATTCAAAATAGCTCCATTTCTCTATTAATTTAATTATATTTCATATCAAAACTCAAAATGAAATATGTAGTTACATCATATATAATTATATAAAAATAGGTAAAACTCAAGCAGCATTCGTGTATACACATCCATGGAATTTGTTTGACTTCCCATGCGGCGTTGTACGATTCGGTGAAGAATCTGGCGAATTAATTAAAAATATTGATCATCAAGGAGATTTCTTGCTTAAGCCAGCAGCAAGAGGAATTCTTGAATCAAAAGGAATGCCTATAACAGTTCAATTAGTTGGGGTATGATATTGCTTTTTAAATACGTACCCACTATCATAATTAAATATGAATTAAACAAATAATATTTTATTACATTTTTTAGCTACCACATAACGATGAAGTTGTAATTAAAGGAATGGAGATCCTCGAAAGACTTGCCTTGTAAAATGAGATTTTATATAGATGCACAAAACTCGCAATATTTCAAACTAATATACTCAAAATTATTTGACAATCCAAAAAATAATGCCCGTCTTTCCAGAATTTTAGAATTATCTTATTATGTATTATCTTATTGTTTAAATAGGTAGGTGCTACTCATATGATAATGTAGGTATATAGTAGGGTAGCTATTCGGTTATTTTGGTAAACTATAACTTATTTTCTTTATTTTTGTTATTTTATAATGGTATTTTATTTAAATTTTATGATAAGGTTGAATAAATTTAAGCTAACACTTAATTAAATTGATTAAAATATGGATCTATTCTATTTCATTAGGTAGATTTAACTGCCAATAAATTCGGATATAAATGGTATTTTGTTGAAAATGTATTCAGAAAATTCAGTGCTTGCACTTATATGCCTTTAGCTGTGCTGTGTAAGAGCAAGTAAGATAAGCTCTTCTCTTATTCAAAGATTGGATATAAATTAAAGCTTAATAAGACCTGGAGGTCTCAAGTTTTATCGCTTACATAAAAATCCTTTTAAAATTGCTTAAATTGTATCATTTGAGGTTTGTGCTAAAAATCTTTTTCCAAAATAAACTCGTGTATAATAATAATAGAAAAGTAGGATAAGGTAGATATTCTTGTACAAAATAAAATGGTTTCATCTACAAACTCTACTTAAGGCTTAAGGATTCTACAAGTGTATGAAAATTAATACTAGTTGTGGTAGTGAAAGAATTAAAATGATCTCAATTTCTCTATTTTGCAGATTCATGCTATGTACTCGTACCTATAAGTATAAGTATGAATCTGCAGCTATAATTTATAATGCAATGCGACTATATCTGTCTGATTACGTAAGTAGAACCAAGACCAGTAGATATACCAGACCGAGCGCATTTTTCGTTTTACAGCAAAAGTTTTGTAACCAACAAAAGCCCTATCTCTCCTAGT
>JAQIXA010000329.1:0-47569 GCA_034699045.1 Nanhermannia cf. coronata Gr-Ori-00579
TGTATATAGAAATTCTTTTAGAAATAGGGTAAAATTAGAGAACTCAAAATGATTTTTATTGATCTTTCGAAAGTTCAAATAGTACAAATTCCATATACAGAAAGATGCTACTTTTTGATAAATTTGTGTAAATATATGCGAAATTTAAGTTTATGAATGAAATGTTAGGGATATTTTGATCAAAGTTGTGAAGCTTTACTTGTCATTTCAAATTATCTTTTCTCAACAACTCGACTCAACCAGTCAGTTTCAGTTACTTTTGATAAAATTGTTGAATTTTATTAGATCTAACAGCAGGTATCCTGTAGGTAAGCTCGTTATACTGTACCTATCATACCTATCTAACAAATAAATAGAATAAAAAAAGGATAGGGAATTGGAAATGAAAGAATCGGGGAAGAAAAGAAGAAGATAGAAAAAAAACGCAATTCACAGATCAATGGAGAGATTGGTCACCTGTCCACTTGAATCAAGGGCCAAAAATCGACTTTAGACATATACCTAGATAGGATTTTTTTTTCTTACAAAATTACATGAATGTTATTGAGATTCAAACTTTTTTTTCTCTTTTTACAATAATATCAATAGTCATTGAGAATTGAGAATCGAGACTTGTCTGATAGATAATAATATTAGTTTCTTAAGTTGTGAGTGCAATTTGGATGTGGAACTAGGAACTTTCCTTTTAACTTATTAAAGGATACTTTTTGGTCTTTTACAATAATAGTATGGTTTTCTATATGGTATACATGATAGTATAGTAGTCTGGGTGTAATGATATAAATCCTTCGAAAAAAAAGAGAACCAAAAGTCTCCAAGAAGACTTTTGAATACCATTCGAATTTCAAGAATTAGAGAAATGTGAACTAAAGAAGCCAAGTTTTGGATTTCAAATAATTTCTTTTTCTTCCTTTCTTTCACAACAATGAGATCTAGAAAACTTGAAATACAATCAAAATCCACGTAAACTCTTCAATTTTATAGCTTATCTTATTTCACCCAAAATTGAAAAAAACTGACTACTATTTGCCAATTTCACAGTTGATTTAGATGATCAAAAATATTGTACTTTTCATTGAAAAATTTAGCTATCAGGCCTTAAAAAATCTAGCAAAAAATAAAAAATGATATTTAGTAATCAAGATTTTTAATGACTTGTCTAGGTATCTTTTTATTTAAAAAAAGTCGAGTCTTTGAATTTTCAGAGTTTTTTGCACCCAATGGAGTTGATTAAATTCGATTGTTTAAGACACTTTAGACTTGAAAGTCAATAACACAGGATAGGAAAGAGAATGACAATTTTCTATAGCTATATAAATGAAATAGGATAGGACACAATAGTTCTTAAATACACAATACAAACTGTTCAAATACACAGTCTATAGAAGATAAATGAGATTTGGATTTGGTCAAATTGTTTATCACAATTCTCAATTTCCCAATTCCTTTCAAAGCTGAAAATTACTTAATTCTTAAAGTAGGTATAAATTGCCAGTAGATAAGAATTCATAATACCTATCCTATAATATCTCGTAAACTTACTGTAAAATTCATATTAAATCTTATCTCTATGAGCCAGGATTCCGGGAGTTTGGGATTTCGATTGCATTTCCAATAATTTATACGAAAATGCAAATTTTAAGTAATAAAATTGTCTAGAAGTTCGTAGAGTACTAACTAATATAATATAGGCTAGAGACTAGTCTCGATATTAATTTTCAAATAATTCATTATTGCATTTTCCCGAAAGTCATAATTTATTAAATTTACTACTACTTACTACTAAAGATCTTATAAGGCTCAAAAGACAATGTCAATAGGACAATTACCTTTTATTAAATTCTCTTTATCTATTTTCTCAGTCATGGTCATTATTGCACTGTTACTGGTATTACACTTTCTTACTGTTTTATTACATAAATAGTAGATTGCTTATATATGGTAGGATTCTAATCTATTACTTTGTAAAAATAACCAATACTAGGCTTTAATCGACTCACTAGAAATTAATTATAAATTGTGCGAGCAAAGCGTTGAAAACGTCTCATTTTCCGGGGTCAAATCTAATAGTTAAATGGATGTCAAATTCGAAATCTCCGTCATCAATAACCTCTAGAACCACTTAAACCTCATTTTCGATTTTTCCCATTAACATGGGGAACCCTTAAAGGGTCCCCTGGACCCCAAGGGGTGGGGCAATTTGAAATTTTTTCAAGCATACACAACTAGATCCTATAAGGGTCCTTCATGCCAAGATCGGTCCATTAGTTTTCGAGTTATGCCGCGAACATACAGACAGACAGATAAACAGACAAACGGACAAAGTGCAAGCAAAGTTGAATAGTTAGTGCTCGCTTCGCTCGCACAATAAAATACAAATCTAAATTCCAAGATTTGTCAAAATTTTCAAAATTTTCAAAATTTTTAACTGTTTTTGATCCTTTATAATTAAGATTTTGATGTGGGATACATTTTAAAATTAAAGCTTTTTTTGTATTGACAAAATATCACAAGTGCAATTCACTAATATGAGATTATGAGTAGAGTACTCATTCAAGTTACCAATTAATTATTAAACAAACTTCCATAAAATAAATTAAGCATCTTATTTCGGAAAAATTTAGAATTAATTAGATACACGGAGTTATATATATTTGTGTTCAGCTCTGAAAAACCGAAAGGTCTAAAAAATCGAGATTTTCAGATTTCACCCCAGTATAAAATTCGGAAGTTTTTTGAAAAATATAGTACCTAGGTATAAATATTTTAGAGTATTTAGTAGTACCTATAAATATTTTGGACAATTTTTTTGGACAATTTTGCATTAAAAATCTTTACAATTGGTTCTGGTTCTGGTTTTTCGAAGAATTTTTATAGATTAAATTTCCGAATCTGACCCCTAATGTTAAGTCTGGAACCATAATCATAGAATCATAGTACAACATATATATCAGTATAATAATGTCTTATTGTCTCGTTTACAGACCACATAATGCTTATAATGTACATTTACCCAAAAACAAGAATAACACCTACTTCTTCCGAGTCATTTGAAACTGTCATTCACAGCATCAAACGATTCATTTTCCTATTTCTCTTATACAAGTTACAAGTACTCTACTATATAGTAAATTACTATAATACTACTACAAGTAAATTGTGAAACTTTACCAATTTTCTCCTAAAAAAAACTGGAGAAAAGTAGATAAATACTATTATTCAACTAGTAAAGTATACTATAGTAGAAATAGTATATGCCAGTTTTCTTGTTCAGTGAAATAAACATGAGAACTTTTCCTATCTTCATTAGTAAAACATCAAATCAACCCATTTGGATTATTTATCAAGTTTCACCTCAGCCTTATATCAGTACCAGTACTAGTAGTAGTGAAGTAGTAGGGTATTTAGAATTAGAGAATTTCAATCTTATCTTGAGAGTTCGAATTTAAAAGTCTGGGATTTCACTGGGTAGGTTTGTAGGGCGAGATTTTGACACGAAGTAAAATTTATAGAAGTAATAAATTGTTATAGGATTTGTCTTGTCAATAATTCAGATTGAGATACTTATGGGTGCAACTTGCCCAGCTTTTTTTGCTTCGAAAAAACTATACCATAGTAGTAAGTATAATTTATACAAGTAAAACGATTATTTGGTCAAAAAATACATCTATAAAATGACATTTGAAATGACCTTTGAAATGCTAGCATCTTTTTTAACTTTTTAGAGTTAAATAAGCTAAAGTATCTTTCATTATTTGAGTATATTTATTTTGTTAATTTGCCAAATTCAAAACTTTTAAGCAAAAATTGGCACATTTTGTTAATAAAATAGGTTTAAAAGTAGTAGGCATACCCTTAAAATATTCTGAACTTTTTGAATTAAATTAAGCTACTTTCGATAATTTAAATGCAATAATAGTAACTTAATAATTTAGGTTTTTTGACCTAGATGACCTTTTACTCGTCAAAAAAGAACAAAAAACTCTTACAATATACTATAAAATTTTGAATTTCTTGGTCCATAATTTGCTTTCCTGGTTTTTTCCAGTTCAGATTACATGACCAAAATTCGATGAAAAATGTACATTGTACTAGAGACCTGACAGAAAGTCATATGTTTGAATGATAATTCTCCCTTTTTTCTAGAAAAAAAAAACCCTCGCGGATTTTATACAATAAACCATGTTTCAAAGTCATATTCATCAGTTTCGAGTATCAAGATCATAACCATAATCTTTCATATCCATACTCATACTCATGGTACGGAATATAAAAGGATTCTACTATAAAATGCATTTGGAGCTGTAGGTGAAAGCATATGGTAGCTAAATGTTCACACAACAGAGAACAATTTAGATTTATGTCAATCTCCCACGATGTAAAATATGCAAAATTTTCAATTTTGCCTCTCAACCTTAAGCATAAGAAAGATAGTAGTAATTTTCTATTACACTTTTAGCAAATGATATTAAATAGTTTAGACATTTAGAAATTATTCAGATCTTAGGTATATAATATCCACTGTGTAACCCTATTAAGGGACTTTTGTACATAAGAAATACATCCAAAATATCTTTGTATTGTATGTACTATAAGTAAGGATCATAATTTTGCAGAAATACTAGTACCTACATAGTAGAATATGTAGAATGCAATCACGCTTTCTCTGCCCTCAAAATTCTAATGGAGAAAGTTTTTCCCATTTCTGATATTAGGCAAGGGATCATATTGAATTCCCTCAAGTGTTTATATAACCTAATATCATACACTAATAATATTATTTTTTATAAATAATAATGAGAAATAGTTGAAAAATATCTTTAAAAAGTATTTCATACTCGTATAGTAAGACTATATTTTGCTAATTTTTAGCTAAAAGTTTAAGCTTATCATAATAGTCTTGTAGAACACACTTATTATACAGTACAAAAGAAATTGAACTCTGATAAATACCGAATTTGTTAAATATTGTGAGCATTTATGAGATTTCTAGTGTCCGAGAAGTCAAAATATTCAATAGTTCGAAGAACCAGTATATGGCATATGGTTAGAAAATATTTAGGAATTTAGGTAAATTAAAATATTGAAAATTGAAATATTTTTTAAAGCAACTGACTATTGGAGTAGATCTAGTTGTACTAAAGTTAGTAAAGAATCGTAAGCCTAGATCTAGTTAGTTTTATTTGAATTTTGAACAATATCTTTCATGTCAATCTAGATCCGATCCAGTTAGATATATATTTTAAATCTAGTTAAAAAGGCTTTTTGGGCTTTTTATCAGCTCAGACACTTGAAGGATGTACACTTAAGATGGAGATTAGACCTTGGTGACAGTGAACTACACAGAGATTTAGAAGTTCTTTAGAAAAAAGGGCATATTTAAATGTGAATCTTTCTCAAGATCTTGTGTAATACTTGGAAAAATGCTCTATTCTTTTCTATTCAAATTGAATCTCTCAAACTAATGCAGAATCACATTCTTAGCCGGGTTCATGTACACATACTTGTGTGTATTTGAGTATTTTATTGAAAAAAAAGTATCCCTACTATCAGCATAGGTACGAGTACTAGTATATTATTTATGGTATGAAAGTGAGAAATTTTTAGTGGTTTTTTTTGTTGAAAAAAATGCTTGTCTTTCGTGTCAAAGAAGATTGATTTGGGGATTTAAATTCATGATGTGGAAAAACCTCTTGAGCCCACACCAAGTTGTTCGAGGAAACAACAAAATGGAAAATGGCGGAGTCTTATTTACTTTTACTAAAATACTAAAATACTAGGCTTATTTACAACTACATTTACACTATATGAGCCATTGAAAGTGAAGATACACTACAGCAAGTACTAACCTCTAACTAACAATATATTATGTAAAAAAACTCATTCAAGTTATGTAATCTAATGATCGCTGATAATCATACATGCTAACTATTAGCTTTAGGCTAGACTACTGCAAATCTTTAATTTTTACAATTAGAGATTACACTATACCTACCTAATTGTAATTTAAGAATAATTTTTGTTTTTAGGCTTTTCTAGCTTCTAACTTACTGACAACTTTTCTTGTGCTCATATTAGTTCTATTTGTAGCTAAAATTTGGAAAATGGAAACTTTTAGACAAATTTGAGTGGTATCCTATTACTGACTGGAAGCTGTCCTAAAATACTTAGCATGGAAGCCCATGCTGATACTTAAGAATTTTGTAAATCAGAATATTGGATTATTTAGGCCCTAGTTCGTGTTGTGATGAGGCTGGAATTTGTTAGGCTCACTATAAGGGTAGCTTAGCTATTCATTTGTCAAGGAGAAATGCCAGAATGCTAAAATTTAGTTAAAATTGTTCATTTTTATTTAGAAGGTACGTCTACGATTTAAATTTTTTTTCGAAACTGAATATTCTATACTTGAGAAGAAATTCTTCTTGAAGTTTAAAGTTTGAAGTTTGACCCATATCTTATATAATAAGATACTTGTATGGATATATACAAGTTCAGTTGCATCTAATTTGTATCTGTAGATTTGAACTTCAGTATTTAGCGTTTTAGACCCGATAATGTCTTTATAATACTACTGATATGTGTTTTACAGACATTTTATTAGTCCGTCTGATCTTGTTGATTACAAAATTCTAAAATATTTATATACCTACCTATCTCGTATTTTTTAGCTAAAAAAATTTGATTTACGAATATAAAAAACAAAATTTGGAAATTTTAAACTGATATTTTATGAAATGACAAATCAAGTGTTAAAAAGACTAGTCTCGATCAAGTGCTGCCTTTTTATTAGAAGAGTACATATGTGCCTTTATTACTTTTGACTTATTTAGTAGGGTAGGTATTTATTTATTTAAACAAAATATATGAGAAATCAACAACACTCGATTTCACAAAACTTTGTACTTTATTTTCAAAAATAGTCAAAAGTATGAAATATTGGCTAGAAAGCAAAACTTTGGATAAAATAAAAGAATCCATAAAGCATATGATTTGCAATTTTTACTTTTACTTTCATTTTTATATCCTGAAAGTAGGGTACTGATTCTTTCTTATGATATGTACTACCAGTATGTAGTATAGATACCTTATACAGATATTAAACTTATATTTCTATACAGAAAAAATGCATCACTCTGTCTGGCAATCAATTTCCCTTTTATATGTGACTGGTCGTAAAGAATCGACGAGTCTTTGGAGACTTGAGCATTTGTTTCTTGTGTGAATTCCAGGCCATAAAAAATCAACAAAAGTTGGAGTTTTTGGGGATAAAATATTTCTTTTTTACTTATACTTATATATTGTACCTACATACCTACCTTACCTTCTTGTCAATGTCACATTTACAAAAAATAGACCAACAGATTGTCCAGTCACTACCTAAAGCAATAACAAATGTCAAAATAATTTCCATTTTTTCACGAAATTTAGCTAGAGGCTACTTATTACCTATAACTTTCTCAAATTTTTAAAAATCGGAAATTATTGACAATTTATGTGCAGTTAAAAGCTTGAAAACTTGAAACTGATCTGACTATGATACGAGTATGTCAATAGAATAAACTAAATCGAACTTTCTGTCAAAATTTATTTTTGCGGTTATTTTTTATTTCGCCACTTCCTACTTCTAGTAGGTAGATACTTTGTATACCTAAGTATGTATTATATTATGCTAATGGTACAACATATGGTTTATTTTTTTGGCTAGTATTTCGATTATTATTACGATAAAGGAAATACAATTTTGAATAATATCCTTGTTTAAGTACCTACATATATGTATAGTAGAGTATTTTCGAACACTTGCCAAATTTGATATTTACGATTGCATTTCTAAAAGTATTTATTATTATAGTTAGTAGGGTACTTGAAATGTTAGTATAAATATAGGGAGCAAGTCGTGTGAAAGAACTCGTTTAACAATTCTAACAATTCGATTATCTCTAGCACTAGTACTATCTGTAGTACTTTACCTACTGCTAAGTATATTGTACTAGTACTTATAGTACCTACCTAGTAGTAAAGTAAAAAAAAAAAAAAAACTTCATTTTTTCGTCAATTCTTGAAACTTTAGCTAAACTTTCTATTATGACTTTTACTTTTTTTTTAAAAAAAAAGAGAAAAGAAAAGAAACTTTTTTCCACCACCATCATCATCATCGAATTGAATTCTTCAACCAAGAAATGAAAACTTTTGAAGAATATTAATATAATATTTAGGTCAAAATTGCGACATACTTCAAACTTACACCAAATATAATAAAGTTAACTTATCTCTCCACCCTTAGTAAATGTGTGTAGTATATAATATGAGTTATGAGATGAGAATTAACTCGAGATTACTCAATTTTGAAGCATTTTTATACCAGACCAAGTTCAACGAATAATTTATGTGTAAAGTGAATTTTAAATTAAACTTTTTTTTTGCTAGAAATTGAAATGACTTTTTACTATATAGAGTAATAGGGATACGAGAAGGAACTTTTATAAGGATATGGACATTTACATATTTTTGGTAAATTTATTCCAGATCGACAACAAATAATATGGTAAATATGAGTTACACAATTGACTTGTACATACTTGAATGTACCATTGACAATACTGACAATAGGTCCAGGATATAAGCTATAAATCAAGTGGAGGATTTGAATAAGCAATAAATAAATTTGGCATCTACTCAACCCTGATATATTTATTCATATTCATAAATGTTCTACGAGTCAATACGAGGCAAAATTGACTTGCAGAATTCAACTTTATTTTGGATTTCACAAAATACTCAAAATAAATTTCGTACAAATAAAATACTCATATGAACGTGTATCTAATACTACCTACATATTGTATAAGATAGCGATAGCTATCAAAATAATCTTAAAATAAAAAAGCCTCATACTGAATTTCAACCTAAAATTTGCCTCAAATTATTATCTAGGTGCATTATTTGGTTTTAAGCCCATAATGATTATAATATTTAAAATCTTATCTAATTCACGATGAAATTCTTAGCATTAGGATTTTATAAGTTTAGCATATTCAAGAATTTTCAGCTTTTTTCAAATTTTTTATGAATAAGGAGCCTAGTTTAAATGGCTTAGAATTTTAAAATGAAATTACTTTTGACCCTTGATATTTTGATCTTTTTCAAATTCTGAGATCTAAACAGGAATTTGACTTTCACCCATATGTTTCCTTTATATAAAAAAGGACTACGAGTATTTGGGATTGTAGTATTGTACATGGTTATTTTGAGTATTTTGAGTATTTTGAGTTGAAGCCAAAGATCTGTGAAAGTGTGAATTGTGAGAGAGAAAGAGTGAAAGCAAGCTTTCACTTACACTTTCTACTAGAACCAAAAAAATGAATTATTTTTGCCAAATTCGAGAATAAAATAGTTGTACTGGTACTAGTACTTACTTCATAAAATAGTAGGTACTAGAATTAGGAACACAAAATATGCTAGCAATAGTTCCTGTAGTAAATATAAAATAAAGTGTATTTGTAATAAAGCCAAAAACTCAAAAACACTTTCAAATATTAGCCACTCGACTAGTACTATAGTATCCCACTACTTGTAGGTAGTTTATGAAAAGTACTAGTATGAATGAGTATGAGTATGAAATAGGTTTAAAACCAAAATAGAGTTACAATTCTCCCTTTGACTTTCATTTAGGGAACAAATTTCTTTTCATACCAAAGTAGGTATACAAAGTTATAAAAGTTGTCGAGGAAAAAATGTCTTAAAAACTAAAAACTTTCTCTTCTATATAGATAGGGTACTCTATACTGGTACTTGCTTAGGCATAGACTTTTAAAAGTAAACTTTCATGTTATTAAAGACAACCTTAAAAAAACTTGTTACATTTTAGGGTTAATTCAAGTTTAATCTAATGCTAGAATATCAAAAGAAAAGCTTAATTTTTATCAAATTTTGAGAATTATAAGTAATTTTGTGATTTTTGTAATTTATGTATTTAAGAATTATCTTATAGGTAATCCAAACAAGTATTAGATCTAGTCAGATTGGCAATTTTTTTGCATTTAAATAAAAGATACATTATAGGTAGTGTACTTGATTCTTTATTTTGACTTTAGTAAAATGGCTCTTCGAGTACCTAACTATAAGTAGGGTATGTACGAGTATAAACTCATTCAAAATTAATTTTTGACAACTTTTCAATTGATTAAATATCATACAAATCTACTGTTATGAAATACGGATACTACCACTACCACCTACATTTTATACAATCGAAATATAGTGTCTCAAAGTTAAGTTGAGTAAGTAGGCCTAAGAAATGATAAGAAAATAAAAACAGATAGTCACCCAAAGAACTTTGAACATTTGAGAATTTTGAGATGAAAAAAATGATGTGAAAGTTACCTTTTCACTTTTATACTCGTATATTTTTGCAAAAACTTTACTAGTACTGGTAACTGGTACTACTACCATAGTATAGTAGTACTAGTACAAGTGAAGGTAGTTTATTGTGTCACCTTGTTTTATAAAAAGTTTTAACTTTATTTCAAGTTTATACTAATACTACGGATACTAGTAGTTCTTACCTATTTGAAATACTTTTCCCTATAGTAGTTCAGTGCTAGACCATTTTCCATTTCATGACACATAATTTCCTCTTGACTACTACCTACTTACTGACAATTCTTATGAAAAGGCAAAACCCAGACCTCAGATTCTCAAGTAAAGCAACCAAAAGTTCTAATAGTTTCATACATTTTTATGCTCAACTATCTACAGATATTATATTTGAAAAACTAGTTCTACAGTCTATTTAAGATTAAAATTAAAATTGTACACCTTTAATTAAGTGGGTATTCTTCCAAAAATGAGCTCGAAATTTCCAAAATTTTATGGGGAAATTTCTTTTTCAGCAATAAAGATACATATCATATACTTCTACATATTAAAAAAATGATTTTTGTTCAAAATTTTGTGATCTTTAGTAATTATTTGTAGCTGATCGCATCGTAAGTACAATATATTTGAACTGAAAAAATATGAATTATAAACAATTTAGGTAGGTACTCGTAGTAGGTGTAGGACAAATACGAGTATTAAACTTTGAGAAAAATTTTAACTTAAAATACCCAGATGATTTTTTAAGGAAATTGTTGGTTTTCTCGTCAGCTAACAGAATTCCAGACCTCTTGTCGGATATGTCAGAAAATTTACTCTCAACTCTTTTTTGCGGGGTTCAAATTCAAGTCTTATTAATTCTCATTCTTATCCTTGGCACGAGTGCAGTTTTCTATTTAAACTGTTACTAGATTTAAATTTATATAACTCTCCCTAACTCTACTATTTATACTATACTACTATAGTACCCTACTTGCACAATAATAATACTTATAAAGAACTTAAAAATCTAACACTTTCCTAGCCAAAATCTAAGTGAGAATGATGAGCTTTTTTTGCCTAGAGTCTAGAATGGAATTTTTGCACATACTAGTATTACTACATAGAGGAATTCTTGAGGGTAAAAATATGGCCTAGTTGAACTTTATTACCCTAAATAGATTTCCACTTACTAACCTATAAGTAGATTTCCCATTTATCTTATCTGTTTCAAAATTTAAATTCAGAAAATAATTTAATTTAGGTACGAGTACCTATCTAAAATATCTATCTGAAATCTACGCACTTGGATAGTAGGGTACATAGGTAGACCCTAAAGTAAACTAAAGTACCTACCTTACATTTTGATTTAAAGTGCTTTTAAAGTAATTTTTAGGTCAAATATCTAGGATCCTTTATTTCAATTTCTGTAATTCAATAGTCAAATCATATGCTTTTTAGATAAGCAGAAAAATATCAGAATGTACCCTAATAGAAGAAGGATTATCTTTTATTTAAATTTTAGCGAATTTTTGCATTGAAATTGCTTATTGGAACTATTCTTTTATATTTTAGAACTTTTTTTTTCAAAATTAAGATTACCCTTAAATACAGGTTAGTATTGACCAGCCTTTTGATCAAAAGTAGGTAGTAGGTATACTATTTGACCAAGTCTATTTGACCATAAATGAAACTGAAAAATATATTGGTCAAAATGGAAATCAAAACTTAAAATCCATGATTTGTGCTCTGTAATGCCTATACAGTTGGTATAGCTTAAAAAGTCTAGACAAATTCTGAGATCTACTTTTGTCCAATAAAATGGAATTTTTATTATAGGTAGGTAATGTAAAAGGTAAAAGCTTTTACTACTTACGTACCTTTAGTAAGTATAGGTAGAGAAATGTAAGTGAAACTCTTGATTTAATTTGGTCCAATTTTTGACATCCTTCCTACTTAAATTTAAACTTATTGGGTAAGAATTACCCTAAATAATACTTGCATGGGAATGGCAATGAGATTACCGAAAATACAATCTTATTTATACAGTGTCCTTCATAAGTTAAACCTCCAGTCAAAGGTATAAATGGTCTAGAGTCTCCAAAATTTTGTCAAATAAATATATAAAGATGATAATAACCTTTTATTTTTGAGACACCCTGTATATCTATCCCTAAAAGCTAAAATTCCAAATTCTTTACTCTTCATTTTCTATTTCTTATCTGATCTATTGGTATTCTCATGGGTTTCACATTTATTTTCTTTAGCCTTTCATTTACTTTATACTTAGGTTTATACTTGAAAACATGCAGTAGGTTTTATACAGTAACCTTATAGGTTATTAAGATTTCCATTTCAGATGTTCATCATCAAAAAGTAAAAGATATTTTGCACTCTAGACTAGACTATAATACTACTACATATTACTACTACATATTACTACTGAGAAGCTATTCTGATGACCTAGTTTTTAGAAATAACAAAAGAAGATAATAGATATCTCAACGAAAATATAAAATAAGCAAACGGGGAAAGTACCGACAGAATATCCGTATAAGTAGGATAGGATAGGACAGATGGGAAAAGATAACCTTGTTAATTTACACTTTCTCTCTGAGACTTTCCCTCCTTTTATTTTCCATTTACTCTTTCTTTACTTTCTCCCGGTAAGAAAAGCACCCAAAATAATCCATCTACAAAGATTGATTTACTTGATTTTTACATCAAGAAATAGTAGCCAGAATATACTAGTACTAGTACTATCTGTAGTAGGAGTTTGTAATAAGTAATAAGGAATAAGGAATAAAAACTATGATTCCATATTTATTAGCAAGGCAAGGCAGCTTTCAACTAAAACAACAAACTTTATTTCCAAACCTTTCTTTCAATATCTCATTGTTTTTCAACTCGATGTCTTAGATGTTGTCTAGGGCTATTCTGCCCTATAAGATTGTCCGTTTTTTTATAAAAATGTTCGCAAAAGTGTAAAATATGCATTTTTTGACAATTTTTTCTAAAAATGTTTTAAAGTAAATGCTTTTATTTGAGACACCCTGTATATAGGTATCAAAATGTCATGTATTTATCTAAAAAAATTAAATCTTGTGATACAATTGTCTTATAGAATTAAAATTGGACTTTTTTGGGAAATTTATAAAAATAGTCAAAAATTAGAGTACCCTACTTTTTAGAGGAAATTTCCCTTTTAAAATGGGCGGGATCTGTAATGTTAAATAAATTTTCAAATTTAGTCATTTATAAATTCAAAATGAACCTAAAATTTTCTAAATTAATTTCGCCTTTTTTGATGGTTTACATGTTTTTTTCTATTTCTTACAAATTTATTATACCATCTTGTACTATGTAGTATTGTATGATATTTCATTGAAACCTACCAGATACTCTTTTTTTTCGCACAATTTTTTTTCGATCCAGATCCAATATGTGGATTTATCATGATCTTCTAAAAAAAATAAAATAAGATTTTGTTCGCGCAGATGCTACCTCAAATTTTTCAAAGTACAAAGTAGATAGGTACATAAATATCTATATCTTATTACTTATTATAGCAATATAGCACTTTTCATTCAAACTCAAACAATAAAACTATACCAAAAAGAAAGAGGATAAATATACACAAAATAAAAGAAAATAATATTGTGTATCCTATTCTTTTAAGCTGAGCTATAACTACATACATCTCATATATCAGTATGTGAAATTGAACTCGATTTTTGATCTCAAAATTTGAAATAGGATACTCATCGTATAAGCTATCCAACTTTAGACTACTGTATGATCTGGATCATTGAAAAAAATTATACTATACAAACTAAGGAAGGATTTAAGAGAGATTGAGAATTTCTCAGTAACAGAAACAGGCTTCAATTTCATCAGTTCGTACTCGTATAAGGATATTCTAAGGATTTATTTTAGATTTTTTTTCCACCTGCTCTTCTGAAGAAAATTCAATTTGATCGAAAGATCAGACAGAGGAGAACAGTATCTGTTGATATAACTATAAAAATGTAATTGAAAATTAGGTTCTTTGGTTAATAATGGGGAGTCTGATATCAAATCTTAAAAAATCTTGAGGATTAATCAAAATTCATTATATCATACCTCAAGAAAACGATATTTTTTGATAATCTTATCGCTATTAATTTCTTATCTCAAGCAAATGGCTTATAGCTTATATCGATCTTTTTTAATGTCTACAATTATCTTTAAAATTCTAATTTAGAATTAGATACTTCAGTGACCATTTAGGAACTTTAGAATGAAAATTTGCAAAATTTTTGAGAAGTTTTTTCCAAATGATGTAATAGTAATTAGTTATAATATTATATGAGGTAGAATTTAAGATTTTTGAGATTTCTAGGTATTTGACTGTCGATCTCTTTGACAAGTTGACCATAATCCCTTACTGTACATATATTAATTTGAAACTTTATATTAATACAATTTAATACACTTATGTCGATGTTTAACTTCATAATATCCTTGTTATCCATAATTAATATAAGTTTCCTGCCTTCAGGATACAAAATGTTAACCAGAAGATTGTAATTCACTTATGGGGATATTTAGCCATACTAGAGTATGGCTAAATACAAGTACCCTACCATATAATACTGATATAAACTTCATAATATTTACTACCTACTTACTTACTAGGTACTTTATTATTTGTCGGGAAAAAGCTCCAAAATTTCACCCAAAGCCATATACTTCATATACTTTGTAGTAGGTATAGAGTAGTAGGTACTTTTATCGTATTAGAAATGTAAGGGGTTTTTCAGAACTGGAGAAGCTTTTTAATTAGCTTTTTATTTCCTTTAGGCAAAATATCCACTTGAAATTGCAAATACCAAGCTCTCTATATTATCCTAGCTTCTAATGTATAGATAGGTATCTTAAGCTTTATAGTTGAAAATATTTCAATATTTTAAATTTGAAATATGATAGATACTCTACATGTTTATATTTATACTTGTATCAGTAGGATCAGTTGATTATATGTAGATATTATTTGTTCATCTTTTTACTCAAATTGAATGTCTCGATGTTTATGTTTACTTATAAATTCATTATCCACAATTTGAAATTGAAATATACCTACTGCTGTTATCTGTAGGGTTCTGTACTGTAAGCATAAGTACTCAGCTCTTTAAAACATAGAATTGGTATCTTCTCTTCTGAATTTCAAATTTCTGCTGAATTTTAGTCAAAATTAAAAATATCCTGATAATCATAAATCCTTGTTATCTCTTATCATTCATAAATTTTAAAACTCGTCTAATTGTATACGATAGACTTAGACGATAGGTACCTAATAGTATTTGAAAAAATTTATTACAAATATGACTCAGGATCATAGTCATTGACTCTAGTAAAATCAGGATTTACAATATTTCCAAAAGGATTGAATCAAAACTAAAAACACAAAATTTTCAAAATTTTTTAGATTTTTTATTTAACAGGTGTATCAATACGAGATAAAAAGAGCTTTTTTGGCCATATTTTGATAATTTTGAATTAGGTACTCAAGTTATATACCATATCAGTTACACAAGTCAATCTTAGGATGCTACCCTCAAAAACCTGATTTGTTTTGGTCATACCTTTCAGCTAATTCATAAAGTATAGGCTTACAGACCTGAGCATTGTCTTGATACTCTTCAATAGATACTAGTATAACAAATTTTAGTTGATATTTGATCACTTTTTAACATTTTGTGCTTTGATCAAATGCCAGAACTCGTAGATGCCTAGGATCACAAGGTAGTTTGTACCAGATAAAGTAGATAAAGTAGATAAAGTAATGAGAAAAGTTGTAATTTAGTAAAGTACTCACTCATTTACTTTACGAGTACCACCTAGGTATCTCACAAAATTTTAAATAATTTATTTTGTCCAGACTTTGGCTGATAGATACTTTTCTTTGTTTTTCTTCGAGGCAAGTGTGACCCATCTACAATCTATGTGTATACATCTACTCTGTAGTAGGGTACATAAGCAAATTTCATCAATGTTTTCAAAATGTAAAGATCTGCAAGATCTCATTTTCATCCATGAGACTACACACTTTGAACCATTCAATTTTAATTTAAAACTTTCTTAACTTTCTAAAACAGCTATGGTAGTAGGGTACATTTCTAATTAGTAGATACTTTAGCTCAAGTTTTAGCTTTCAATTGGGAAAGATAAAGGTTTAAATGTTATACTTTTACGACTACCCTACCTACTACATTACAAGTATGAATTGTATGACAGGAGACATAAAATTAAATAAGACAACAAAAACTGAGAAATGAGAAAATGTTTCAGATCTTTGTTAATTAACCTAAATACTGTATCATACATACTTAAATATCATAGTGGCATTACCATATGTGCTTTCCATCTATTTATTCTTTAATTAACCCTTCAAAATTCAACTTCAATCTCACTTCATAACTATTTATAACTCAATTCTGACAAAAAGTTTTCAAGTAGGCATAAGTGTATAAGTATAGGTAACTTGAAATTAACAATAGAATACTTTTCTCAAAAATTTTCTCAAATTTTGAATTCTACACTTTGTACTTTATTTGATTTACTTATTTATAAGTACCCTACTAGTAAGGCATAATAAAGAACAGATTCACAAATGTCAGAAAACTATTATCATTTCATTATGCAATACAATACAAACATACATATCCATAGATCTTTATATAAAGAATCTATTCGGATTTCAGGCCTTTTCATGTAAAATCTTATATAAATGCCAGAAAGCCTCTTGTAACCCGAAGATATCCTTTAGCAGAAGAATTAAAAAAGTGAATCTACCTTTCAAGTACCCAATTGGATCCATTAAGGCCTATATTTTATAAAAAAGCACCAGCTATAGCTAAATTATGAAGACACTCCAATTATCTGAAAAAAAATTAATTCGAAAATTTATAGAGTCTTTTTCCAAAATGATGTTTATTTATTGAAAAAAATGTAGATTTTTGGCATAAGTATGGTATTTTCATAATTTGTAAATATGTATCAAAATGTTTAGAGATTTAGAGCTTGTACAAATATATCCGATTTTTGGTCCATTAGATCTTGTTAAATGGGCATTTTTGGCTTTGGTCAAATGATCTTGATCAACAACTTTACTTATTGTACTCGTACTCGTACTAGTCTAAAATATTTCCTCAATTGTAAAGTTAGTAGATACTTTTGAGTGAGTTAGGATTCAACTGTGAGCTTTTTAGAGGGCAAAAGGGAAAAACAAAAGTTTTTGGCGAAATTCATTTATCTTCCTACTATAGATTACTGATAATAGTGAAATACTGAAATACATGAAAATACTTTTGTGCCTCAAACTATCCATTTACCCAATGCCATTACATAAGTAAGATATCTTGATCTTGTACTAGTACTAGTAGTAGTACTAGTACTAGTATTAGGATGATGTAGAAAAAATAGAAATGGATAGATCTGTAGGAAGAAGAAGAACAATAATCGAAATTTTCTTCACGCGTTTAACTCAAGACAGCTAGACATTGAAGTTTTCCCACAGAGTCCAATAGCAAATATCAATAGTTACACTAATAAAATAAAATAAAATAAAATACTTATATCGCCAATACCTACTATCTATAGAGCCAGCCATATGTCTATAATAAGTATAATAAGAGTACAAACTATCAGTATAAATATAATAGGTCGAAATGAAATATAATAGGTCGAAATTTGGTGAGTATGGCGAGTTTTCTCCTCAAATTGTGATCATATATAATAATTTGACAATGCCCTAAAGCTCATCGAAAACAGACAGAGCAAAAATGATCGAATATCCAAATAGATCTCTCTTAGGTCTGTAAAAAGAGTCTGGAAATCGAAATTATTTTGTGTTCTAATCATATTGGACAATCATGAGAATTTCAAAATATCAAGAAATATACTGGATAACAAAATTACCCAAATAAAAATAAAAATAAATTCAAAACACCACTACCACTACGAACCTGATATTATTAAAATAGCCCTTTTTCAAGGCAGGAATTTTTAAACGGATTTATGAGAATAATGATCAAAATTTAGGATTCGATCAAATTTTTAAAGTTTAATCATCTATAGAGTATAATTCTACAGACTTTTTATAATTAACAACAAATTAGAATTTAGAGTCAATTTTTTTACAGATTCATACAGCTTGTTTCTACTTTGGACCTGAGACTTGAGAGCTCTGATTTATTATTCTTTGAAATGTAGGCCATCCAGAGGTTTGAATTTAAAACGAAAATATCTGAAATTATGATTGAGCAACAATCCAAATGTGCCTAGAGAAAGTGCAAGATATTGAAAAGAAATTCTAATTCTAATAATCACATATTCAAACACCAGACGTTGAAATTTAACTCGAAATTTCGAGAATTTTTTTTTTGAAGATTCTTGTCAATTTTTTTGATAATTTAGAATTGAGAAAAATGCCAGTGAATTCTGTCATACATATTCAAATACATATTAAATCGAGAGCAACAGACTTTCGATCCAAAAGTACCAAAATAGTATAATAAAAATAAATATACAGATAAGCATGTATATGTACCAATATAGGAGGAAATAGTGCTAGTATCTAAAACTGGGAGAAATATCATGCGATCATGACAGAGAGCAATTTAATTTATTTCCAAATTCAAAGCTCTCAAAATCTAAAGCTCTCTCATTCAGAAGAATTGTCTACTTGTAGGGTACTGTATAGTTGTGAAGCAAATGAAATTCATTTTACAAAATATGTATATGTATACTCGCTTCAGTACCCTGCTGTATATGCATATGTTATGTGTATATCGAGATATTTTCTAGGAAATAAATACCTAATAAAATAACATGATAGTAATACTTCTTGTACTACTTCATATTGTCTATTACTTATTTGAGAATTGAGAAGCTTAAAAAAGGATGTTTGTTTTTACATACTTATTAGTATTTCTGGTTTTCAAAATTTAATGAAGAGAAAGTTCAAAAGCCGATTAACTAGAATAGAATAGACTCACTACACTACTCTCATGTTATTATGTTCTTACTAAACTGAGCCAGTCTGATTGTCATATCATAAAATAAAGTGGAATATTTGCGAAATAAGCCTCACAACGGTATTTATCAGAAATCAGAGATTACACTCGAGAATATGTACCATACTAACATAACATACCGATATATACAAATATTCATATAAGTACTCGTTCTATCAAAAATGTAATAATTTCATTGAAATGAATAGAGATCTGATGTAGTATAGGTAGGGTACATGAAAAGTATTATTCAAAATCTGACAGTTAAATCAGAATTGAATCAGAAATTGTACTTGAAATGATTAATGTCTTTTTCTATGTCGAGATTATCTTTGAGACTGTAGGTCATATGCAAGTGCTATTTATCAAAAGAATTTTGATTTGGGTTGATTTTCGATTTATTTAGTATCCTACCTACTTAAATTATGATTTTTTAAAAATTGTATGGGTAAAATTGAAAAATTTTGAGTTTTAGTTAGATTGGAGCATATCTATTTGAGTAATTTAAAAAAGTTTTTAGCTACGATGAGTAGTACTTGAAACTATTGCAGTTTGGTCTAAAAAATTTAGATCATTGAAGGATTCTTAAAAATTTCTAATGTTCAAAAGTAATAGTGAGTAGTAGATGAGTTTTATACAAAGATTGAATAAAATTTGGTCGTTAAACGATTCAAATTACACATTTTGAATGTTCGTAAGAGTAGTTAAAATCAATATTCCACTTCTCCAGTATAATCTTACTTACTACTATAGTACTATGGGAAAAAAGCCGACACTCAAGTCAAGTAGTGAAATTTGAAAACTAGACAAAATTGCAAAATCTCTCGTTTGAAAATCTAGATAGCCATATTTCTATTTGAGATTTGAGGACAACTTTTATTCGTCTATTTAGTCTAAATCTGTCGTTACTTCTGGCTCATTGAAATGAATTTAGTCCATGACTGTAGTTTCTACCAGTACTAGTAGTAGTACATATAGTTTTTGAAATGGGGGATCTCGTCATCTATATCTTTCAACTTTTATTTGTAATTTACCGCTTTTTGAGTATTTGATTCGAAAAAAACGACCAACACTTTCCCTCTTACTTCCTTGAGAAAACTTGGGAAATCGAAAAAAAACTTCAAGTAAATAAGTACCTTAGTTGGAAATATTTGTCTACTAATTTACAAAAAATTTCATTTCAATAGTCTTTTAGGTAGGGTACTGTACTTTTACGGTACTTTCTATTCGAATCTCCAAATAGACAAAATATTTACCTTTCTAATTCTAATAGACTTATGATACTGATATGTTTTGATAAAAATTCAGAATCAAAATTTTTTGTAAGAACTATCGAATAGGGGAGAAGTTCACAAAAATGCTAATTATTATTTCTTGCTTAAAACTATCTATCTATAGCATACTAGAGTAGAATTGAATAGGTAGGGTACTATAGAATACGAGTACTAGTATTTTGACAAAAGTTTCCCTTTACTTGAAAAATTTAGTTAAGAATTAGTGAAAGAACATGATGGCAAGGCAAGGTTGCTTGCTTTCTTTGGATTTTTTTTGCTCGAAAAAAAAATAGGAAATAGAAGTCTAGGTTAAAAAGACATATATAAACTTTCTTCAACATCATATAGTGTAGTAATAAAAGGAGAAAGTCTTCGAGCTCTCTGTAGAGATCTTATCGATTTTTTTTGAGGAGAGAAAAAACTCTCCGAAAAGCCCAAAAAAAATGATTTCACCCTAAAATGAGTTCAAAACTACACACTTTTTCAATACACACGTACCCACGTGGAGAAAGTAGGAGAAAGTACAGAATATATAGGGGAATAGTACGAGACATACAGGAGAATCAAAGTTTCCATCCTGACACTCGACATTTATCTTGAGGAATTTTTCAAATTCTGCTATCTTCATTTCATTCATTCAGTCAGTATGTTCAAGTTAAAATTCTTACAGTAGGCTACTTATAGATTGAAATTGTCTTTTACTACCTACAGTATAGATACATATGATATTTGGTCAGAAATCATAAAAATATTCCAAAATCCAAATTTTTAACATCCATTTTAAAACTAGTACATTAAATTGTCAATTTCGAAATTGTAAAATTTGGTCAATCTAAAATAATTTATGGCTACTTTTTATGGCTAATATGGGTTAAGAATTGGTACCTAGAGGAACTCAAATAAAACTGGATTTTTTAACCAGGAAATGCAAAAAAAGGCCAATAAATACCGCAATGTCATAATAAAATTAATTGTTTTTAGAAAATTAATTTCTTGCCAAAGGCTAAGGATAAAGATAAGAGTTTGGAGAAATCATGAATTTATTGGCTTTTTGTGTTGATTGAACGATCATAATAATCAAGAATAGTGCACTTTTATTGGTCAATATCTGAAAAATACTTGAGCTAACGGCTAAAGTTACTAGTACTATTGTGTATAGTAATCCTTATAAGTAGATACTTTGAAGATTTGAGGATCAGAAAGGTGGATTACGTGGAAGCCTTGAAAAGGACTGAAAGTTAAGGCACTTGGGCCAAAAAAAGTTTCACAACTCGGCAATTTCTTCTTATTTTTTTTTATCCAAACCAATAATAATATTGAACAGTTTTCTCAATTGCCTTTTGCTTTGAGAATTTAGAACTTTGCCCTTCTTAAATGTAAAAATAAAATTGGGCCTGATAAGTACATATATTCTTGTAGGACAAAAAAGGGCATTTGGTCAATATACTCTGTACAAATTACTTAAATTTATCAACTGCGAGTAGCACTTATAGGCATATACTGTAGAAGAAAATTTAAAAAAATATTTTTACCTATATCTAAACTTTGACCTATTAATGGTTCATTAAGAAAGATCAAAGGCCATCTAAAATACAAATTTTAAGTAAAAAATTGTTAAATTTTATCAAAAATTACATGTCCTTGCTTATCTCAAAAGAAATTCTGGTAAATGATAAAAGATATAACAAAAAACCTTATGCCAAAATTCAAATTATGAATGAAACAAACAACAAATAGCCAATTTGCCTTTGTCTAAGATATTAGTACGTATACGAGTAGGTATATATTTATTTATTTACCTTTACATATAATTTAGAAGTAAAAAAAGTTTTTGCCAAGATGTTGAGTAAAAAGATAACAAGGTCATTTATTTGGCGGTTTCCTTTCCTGTTATTATTTGTATTCCTTTTGAAGTTGGCCTGAAATTTTTGAGAAATAAGGAATTCATTTGAGGTTTAATTATGAAATACTTGTAGAATATAGAATAGAGTTCTCAAATGCATAAAACTACAGTTTGTTAGAAGTACACTAATATCTGTAGTAGTAAGTAATACCATATATCTAGTAACTAGTAGGTAGGCATAATTAGCCAAGAAAATAAAAATGATTTCATTTTATGAGATTTTTCTTTTATCACAAACAAAGCCTTTGTTTTGACAATAATTATAAAGGTTCAGATTACAGATTTGTGTCACTAATGAACTACCTACTAAAGATCAAAAAACAAAGAAATATTCATCAAAAAAGTATTCTAAAATTCATAATTATGCTATGACTATGATCTATACCTAAAGGCTAAAGAATTTAGCTGAAGTTGAAACTCCTATTTAGTCTTTGCAATAATAGTCTCGATTTTGATCGATAAATTTTGATATGGAAGAAATCATGAGATTTGAATAATCAAAGGTATTCTGAATTAGGATAGTTCGAGCTTCAAAGATAAATGTTTTTTTTTGGCAATTTACTTTTGAACTTTTTATATTTCCCTCAAATTGTAAGGTACTTTTACTTTCATTTTTAAAGAATTAGGATAAGTATACGTGTATATAGGTAGTAGATATGCTGTAAGGCTGTATGTTAGAAAATGTAATTTTTCTTGATCTTTTGACTTATATCGTTAAATAAAGATTAATTTTTATTCTACTTATCTTCATATTGCCGAATATGAAGATAAGTTAGAATTTCTAACTAAATATTACAATATAAATAAATATTAATTATGATTACAGAACCATTGGATTAGAGTAGTACTATGTACATGGTAATATAGTAAAACTTTTGTATTTTAATCACCCAACTTTTAGCAAATTTGTCCCTTTCAGTAGTTTATGCTATTATCATTATGCCAATGCAGATTATACCTACATATATGCATATTATGTAAGAATTAAGCTTATGTTAATGTATTTTAATAAAGTAGTACTCGTACGAGTAAAAGTTTGCAAATTTTGAATTTCTGATTGAGAACATTTTAAAGTAGGTATAATAAATCTGATTTACAATTAGATACCTGATACAAAATACATAGGTCTCACACAGTTCAAGCTACGATCATTAATGAGTTCAACTCTTATGATCCCAAATTTATATTTTAATATCCTCCCTTAATATTTATATTCTCAATTCAATATGTGCAATACTGTATGTATGTATGCTAAAAATTCCAATTAGGCTGCTACTATTTCATATTCAAAAGGGAGACTTTGTCATTATATTTAGCTTAAACTAATTTTCCATTTTATAGCTGCAAGTCTACCTAGTCTATAGTAGTACAATAGGTTCCTTTAATATTCAAAAATGCATAATTTCCAGAATATAAAATTCAAAAATTGCAAATTATCCGATGTACCTTGTACATATTATTGCTATTTTACGGTATTTACTTTAGTAGTAGTACTAGTATCAGATTTTTGTTAGAATTTGGGATTTAAAATGCATAGTGAAGTAAAGGACACTTTTAAGGATATTTAGGTATTCAAAAATTTTAAGATCTTAAGCTAAAAGACCCCTTAAAAATCTACTTTTACTAAAATTTGCTCAAAACTAAGCTGTTCAGGTCATGCACTCAAAGATTTACCCTTGCAGATTTTTCCTAGTAGTATTATGGTACTACACTATAAGTATATAGGTTTTTGAATAGAATATGAGGATAAAGAATAAGTGTTAAGAAAGAATTTAAAATTTGTGTGGTTTAAGACTTTGAATTTCCTCTGAGGTATAAGTAATGAATAACTTTTTCTCACTTCCTTGTACTTGTATGTACTATTATACTAGTAGATTACTAGACTTGTGCTAGTCATTGTACTGATAAAATGCAACTGCGTACACGTACAGTTGTATATCCTTAAATTTAAAATTTTTTAGAGAGAAATTATAGTGCTTGTGAGATCTCTTTTCTCCCATAAAATACATAAAATATCCCACTTTCTCACAAAAAAATTCACCTTTTTTTCTCAAAAAACTCAAAACCTAACCTTAGACTCTATACTGTGCAAGAAAAAGTTCAGTAAATTCTCAAAGATATTCCTTTACAATACATTGGATAGGGTACTTAAAATATCTTATTAATAAAATGATTATCCTGTTTGAATCTCTATAATCAACACACTATGTACCTGACTCTTCAATCTTTAACTAAAAAATTAAAACGATATTTTCGAGCTTTATGAACTAAATGGCAAAAAATATTGTTGAAAATATTTGATCATAATTTGTACACAATTAGGTCTAGGTACATACATAATATGTAAGTAGGGTACTTGTATCTACGATGGATATCTGTACCATACCAATAGTGGCTGAAATTAGACTGGAACTGTATGATTTTGTAGCTAAATTTTGATTTTTCAAAAATTTACTTCTATCTAGATGAGGCTATTGAAAGTTAAATTTAGCTATCATGTTTGATTTCTTGACAATTTTAGGCTTTTTTAGGATAATTTTGAATCTTTACTTGTAAATAAAATTGTAAAATTCACGTTCGATATCAATTCAATGGTCTGCGAAATAGTACATGGTACCATTCGAAGGTGAGACTAATCTTAAGTCTTAGAAAGTATTAGACTTGTGTAGTAATTCGTGGTTTTTTTAGATTTTATTTTACTTAGGTATCTTCAATTCTACTATCTACTACTACGAGTACTAGTCTACTAAATTGTTCTCAAGATCTGTACAGTAGTACTATAAGGACGATGGTTCGTTCAATTTTAGAGTTTTTTGGAGTTTTCAAGACTTTAGTGATTTGCATTCTAACGTTTCCAACCCACTTGAACAAATGACTATGCTTCTGGGCATCGCCTCAATTACCCCCAAAGCTCAAACTTACTTCCTATTTCCCAAAATTCCCAACAACTTTTCTTCTTTTTTTCCACTTTTTTTTTACCCCCCACTTGTACAAAGTACAAACTCATACTATCATTATATATGGAGAGAAATATTAGACTATTCTGTGTAGAAGAATAAATTGCAAATTCCAAGTTAAACTTGTGGAAAACAAGTAGAGGGAAATGTAAATATAATGCGAGATAAAGCAATAAAACTGCACGCATTTTTTCTGACAAAAGCTTGAATTTAAATTTTACTGTAGGGTATCCATTATGTATATGAATGAGAACTTTTTCAGAGATCGAATAACTAAAGTTTTAAAAGGCAATTATTGATGTAAGTTTAAAGTACAAGTTTAAAGTACCTAAAATACGGAGAAGTATAAAAAAGAGATTAGTGAAATGGTTAAATAAGAAATTACAAACTATGTATAAGTAGGTACTTACATTTTCAAAGTTTCTAATTAAATTTTTTTTCTATTTCAGGTAAGCATTGCTGAATCTTTACTTTTTGCTATAATCTTTGCTTCGATCCAAATTCCAAATAATGATAATCTTTGACCATTGTTGTACATTGTACTATCGGAATAAAGGTAAATATTTTGGATATTTTCAAAAATAAAGCTTTATTACTTACATCAGAGTAGCACTAGTATCATTATGTAGATAATTTAAGTTTTTTTGGCTAATTTAAAAGTGTATCTTATCTAGCTTATTTTGAAAGTTTTCTCACCATAAGATTGGCATCAATAATTGGTAGAGGGGAAATTTGCATAAGTATACAAATGAATATGGATGAGATTAAAAGTAGCTACCTACTTCTGGTAAAGATTTGTGATTTCAAACTTTTGAAATTTCGGCGAAAATTCTTAAATAAACTCGAGCTTGAGAAATTTGAGTGAGAACTTTATCATATAATAAAGTATTGTTTTTACTATTTGAATTTGAACCAATTTTATCCTTAGATATCTACCATACTGTACAGTAGTAACTTAGAAATCTAATGGTTACCATTACCATTACCAATAGTCAATACCATAACTGGGATATGAAATTCTCAAAATAATTTTAAAGTTTTTGGTAGTTATTTTATGATTTCAGACAATAGTAATTAACTATTCTAGATATTCGAATTACTTTACTTTATAGTAGGTAACCACTAAAGATTTTGATAATTTTATGACAAATTAAAATCTAACCATATAGTAAACCGATAGTTAAAAAGTTATTACCTATACTATACATAGATAGTAGTCGGTAATAGTCAAAAGTCTTAACTACTAATGTTAGCTTCTACTCAAATTATTGGAGAGAAATCCAAATAAGCTTTAATTTCTCAACTTTTGAGCACTACTTGAATTGAATTATTTGACTTTGATGATCACTTTCTTGAGAAATTATTTCAAAATAATCGGCTCTTATCCTATCCTTTACCAAAGACTACAGATATATGAGAAAAGACTAATACGATCCCAAATATTACAAGCAAATGACCAAAGTATGAATTTTGAATTTGAAGTTTATTTATGTTATAAAATACAGTTGGGTAACTCGTAAAAATATTCAAAATCTACAAGAAATAGCAGTCATCAAAATTATCTCGAATCTATATGTATGCTCATAAATGAAGCTTTGGTCCTTAGAATTATTGTGATATTTTATATCCCCAGTTCTTGAGAAACTATCAAGCGAATGATTATTTGTATAAAAAATAGAAAGAACTCATTAATTCTTACAGTAAAGTCCTAGTACAGTTTTCTGGAACTTGTTTTTGAAACTTGTAAAGATTTGAAATTAAAAAATTTCCAAAGATATTTTCAATTCAATTCATTTTAAAAGAAATAATCATTTCCTGTTCATAGAAGTAATTATAATCATTAGCTAGAACATAATTTCTATTTAGATTTTAAGTGCAAAACCAGCACTTTCGATTCAATTTCTCTCCAAGCTAAGTGAAAGAACCAACTAGTATAAAAAAAGTTTTGCAAATTTTTGCAAGGTTTTGACTAATTTTTAGATATTTCAAAAACTTGATAATTTGGCCAAATTCTTCTTACTAATCGTTTGAACATGATGCTGTTTTTATTTAGAAAAAAGTTAAAAAAAAACGATCTGCCATTTTTTAAAGAAATCTGGTCATTTAATTCCAAAATTACTTTGAAATTTCCCAAAACTTCAAATTGAGTAGGTAGTTAGAACATAGATTACTTTACTTTATTTTATATTTTATATTTTAGATGAACTTTACAATCTTGAATTTTAAAAATTGATAAAATTTTGGTCCGCTTTAAAAAGTTTTGTAAAATTATACATAACTTTAAAAATGTCAGTACCTATTCCTTTAACCTTCATTTGAATCCTCAAAATTTTGGCACAAAAACATCTCATATTTGACATAAAATATCGAATTAAGCTTGGATAGTACTTTAATATTAAGTTTTTGGTTTTACAGTCAAATTATTGTAAGATTTTAGAGGTTTCTTACGGGTTCTTTATTAGTTTTTTTTAGTTTCTTGTCTTGAAAAATGGATATGAAAGCCATTCAATTTTTAGGGTAAAAAATTTCATTTACTCGAAACTAAGGTATGTATTTAAGAGTGGATTTAGAAGGAAATGAATTTTTCTTCTTTTTTTTGCCCATTTACTCCAGTTACCTTCAGCAGAAATGCAATAAAAGTATGGCTGAGATTTTACTTCGGTCCTTTAAAACTATCCAATTCTCATACATACATACTCGTACTCGGGTAAGACTTGTTCATACTTACACAAGAACACAAGATATATGAACATTTGCATTTTAATTCGAAATTTTATACGAAAATCTGAAGAACAAAGGGAGGCTATAATCTTTACTTTAATGGCTAGTTATTTCATACCCCGAGTATGCCCACGTGTGTGTCACAAAATACAGGCTTAGGCAATTTATATTATTTTTTAAATTTTGTTTTTACTACCACTACTATTACTAGTACTAGGTGTAGACTTACCTATTTGTAGGTAAGTTCTAAGAACTTTTAAGACTTACTACCTAGTAAAGAAAAACTTTGGTTAGAATTTGAATTTCTAGATCTACTTCTTCTATCTATTATACTAATAAGTGATTTCAGAAAAAATAGATAAAATTTACCTAGTATTTCCAGTCCATTTTGCTTAAAAATAGTAAATTTTTTGATAAATTATTTTTAATACAGGGAGCAGGTACTTCATGGCAATAGATCTTATAATTGCATGATGTACCTGTCTTACTTATTGAAAAGGCTGGGTAATTTGAAATATTTCAAATTATTTATGTCCGTATTCTACATGTTTATACTAATTTTTACTCACGATCAGTTGATTTACAAACTTTTTGCTAATCATTTAACATAGGTAACATGCATATACAATATGTAGGTACTTCAGCATAATGTCTAAATATTTTTATAGAAATATTTTTTCTACTTGTATTGTCGTATCTATTTAATCGTAATTTCTGACAATGAGACAAGTAAACCTTTACTTGTTAGTGTAAATGCTCTGAAAAGAGGTAAAATAAATAATACCCAGCTGTGGAAATCGCCAACTCAAAAATGGATAAATAGATATAAGTAGTTATTTTATAAAATGGCTGTAATAATATGTACCTACCCATGTTTGTATACTTATACTTATAGTAGGTTGAAAGTACTTGAAAATTGCTCAAAATTCGAATAAAATCCCCCCACATATTCATGATCACAACATTTTGGCAAAAACTCTCAAAATTCTCAAATCTCAGAGACTATTCATATAACACACTATTTTGACTATTACAATAAATAAAAAATGCATATGAAGGTAAGTACTTGTAACTACAGTCTACAGTCTATTACAGTATTATCTAAGCTTCAAGTTAAACACTTGAAATATCAGCATTTATACTATACAAGATAGTAGTACAAAGCAAATAATGAAAATTTAAATGTTATGATAGGGAAATATTTGTCTATTTCTTACAATAAAGAATAAAACCCCTCAAATGCCTACTCGTACAAGCTGAGCATAATATTATTTCAGAATAATAGTGTAGTAAACATAAAATGTAACTTATAATACAAGTACAGTATGTAATAGTAATAACTACTGTTAGTTAAATGACTTATTTTAACTAAAAAAAGGACTATTTTTGTGAGCGAAACGAGCATTTACAAATCAACTTTACTTGCAATTTGTCCTACCTTTTGTTTTTCTTATCTGGTTGTTTTTCTCTCAGAAGTAGAAAATAGCTATAAAACTATTTGACCGATTTTAAACAGTTTAGTTGGCATGATTCTTAAATTCTTATAGGGTCGTGTTGTGACATTTTGACAAAAAATTCAGGTCAAGATCCAAATTTATTTGATAAAAAATGTGATAAAAATAGTTAATTATATCCTAGTTTGTAATATTTTAATGACGATAAGAAAATTCGAATCTAAATTTTTAAAATTTCGACAAATTTTACAAAATGGTTGTTTAACTGGATTCGAATTTTACAAATAAATATCTGATACCTACTTACCTATATTAAGTCCGAATTTGATATTTTGGTTTCGCAAATTTCTATTCATTTCATTGCATATCATACGAGTAAATGGGTCAATCAAATGAATGAAACTTGTACTAAAATCTTTTATTATTTTCAAGTCCTTAATAAAGTTTGCAAAATTGTGATTCGTGACATTGTGGCAAATGGTTAAATAGTGATATTTGGGGACTTAATCTCTGTCTTCTAGATTTATTTCTTTCCTTTTTAGATACTTTTCCTATTCTTCTAATTCTATCTAGTACTAGTACTAGTAGGTACTATAGTACTCAAGTATGTATAACCAGCATTATTTGCAGAACCTCAGGACAAAAAGTAAAAAAGAGATGAGTTAATAATAGAATAGAATATGAACTTTGCAAACTTTCCCAAAGATCTCCAAAAAACTTACTTATTTAATATCATTTCATTTCATTCCATTCAATCCCTTATAAGTATAAGTATCAGAATATGAACTGAGAAAATTGAGAATTCTCAAAGTAATAATCCTTTAATAGGGGAAATATGTTCAAAGACACGATTTGCATTCAACTCCTACACTAAAAAAAGCCATCGAAATCACTTGTCCTCATATACAGTATACTCAACCCAAATTTCAAATTGTAATAAAGGAGGGCAAAAAACTTGAAAGATATTCAACACTCGATTCGATACTGATTTTTACATTGATAAAGTCACCATATTTTTGAAAAAAAAATTGGATTTTTGTTTCAAAAATGCAAAATTTTAGCAGAATAATGATACTTGAAACAACTTGTCCTATAACGTAGGATGTATAAGAAAAAATGTATACTTTGTACAGTTGAAATAACGAGCTTAATTGAATTCATAAGAGCCTTAGTAGGAGTAGAATGTCAAAGAAAAAGTGAAATATTTTATTTTAAAAAATTCTCAGCCTCATACGAGTATATACTATACAGATACTCTTATTATGGAAAAAAATTTCAAATTAAAATCATTTATTGTGCCCAGAGTTCAGATTCAAAGGGTAAAGTGTCCCTTGGGAGATTTAATATTTATTTCTTGTATGTATTCAAATAATTTATATAATGTGTAGATACATACACATACATTAAACTACAGATACAGATACTATTAC
Source organism: Nanhermannia cf. coronata Gr-Ori-00579 (assembly GCA_034699045.1). Classification (NCBI taxonomy): domain Eukaryota; kingdom Metazoa; phylum Arthropoda; class Arachnida; order Sarcoptiformes; family Nanhermanniidae; genus Nanhermannia; species Nanhermannia cf. coronata Gr-Ori-00579. The sequence goes on from JAQIXA010000329.1 coordinate 31,152, forward strand.
TTATTCTATAGTACCTACAATATTATGTATGCTAAATTTTTTAAATTAAAGTAATATCTGTTTCTTTAAATTAAAAATTCCTTTGGTTTCTACTACTATACGAGTAGTAGTACTATCTCCTTTCCATTTTGAAGAACTTTTTTTTTTACGTGAAATTGGATTCATTTAGGTAACAAAGGACATTTCTCGTATCATATATGATACATACAAAGTAAATGTACAATTTAGTCAAAACACTTTTTTAAAATTCAAGAATCTATGAGATTTAAAAAAAATTATATCTTAAAAATTCAAAAATTTGAGTCCAAATAATTTACATCAAACCAAAATTTGGCAATTTTTATAATCAGATTGATAGGATTTTAGTTTAGGTTCCAAAAAATTAGAAATTTTTCAAATTCCTCATATCACAAAATATGTCTATATGGCATTCTTAAGACATCTTTGATCTCTTGATTTTAGTAAAAATCAATCATCTGAATTTGCATTAGATAGTTCGGAATTTGAATCTACAATAACATTTTTGAGAAAATTTTCTCAAAATTTTTGAAACTCGGACTATAACTATAGGTAAGTCATATCAGAAATGAGAAATTTTACTATTAAAAAGATTGTACCTACCTACGTAATTTTTTTAAATTATTTATTTTTGAGGGTAAAGTACCCTTACTTGGTACAACATTGAAATAGCTAAGAAGCTTTCATTTGCAAATAAATGACATTTTGAAAACTATTGTACTTTTGGCTACAAGCGGACAAACATGATAAAAAGTAAAAAAGTAAAAAAACTTTTTTTTGAACTTTTTCTACTTACTTTGCTTTTTTTCCAACTCCTAATGAGGTCAATAATACCTGGAAAAATTAAACGAACCAAAGATAGAGAAAGGAACTTGAATTTCTAAATTTTAGTTTTCAAAAAAAAATTCTTTCACCCATTTGAAAAGTCTATACAAAAATACTGTAGTAGTTGCTGTACAAAATGACTTTCTTATCTTTTCCTTATATTCTTCAAAATATTTTCTTCAAAATATTACTTATACTTATAAATTCTATACGATATTCTCGACATCCTAATTCTGTAATTAAACTCTGAGCCTTATGGACTATTCTTTGACTTGACTTGAAAGTCAAAGCCTTGAGCCAAAAAAAGCATCATCATGAGCGAGCTTTATATAGTAAAAAAAATTCAAACCTTTGAATTTGCTACTTGTTGACGTCCTGAATACAGATTTCTCAGAGAGATTTGTTCGAGTACTCTTCTACTATCAGTATTATTTCATAGGTACCTATACGGATACTTGTATACATCTATGTAGATAATACCTACAAAGGTATAAAGGCTTAAAAGTAAGATAAATTATTATGCAGATTTTAATCTTAAAGAGATTGAGTCAAGCGTTCACAATAAATATTTGTGTAAAAAATCTGAAATTGCTGCATTTGCATGACGCAAAACTTTAAAAAATCCTTCAAATAACAATTCAATACTCTAACTTGAAGCAGGTTAGCTAATGCTATAAATAGTTGCGATTTTTTTAGTTTATTTCAATTATAACTTATAACTATAAGTTATAACAGATAATTTCAAATTTTGTTATTTTAGGATAATAAAAATCAGAGAGAAAAATTGCATTTTCAACTCCTAATAGATAAGTCGATTTTTCCTAAAACACACAAACAATGAGTATCCTTCAAAAATTAGCTAAATTGCCGCCTACTTAGGCGATTTGAGCAAAAATTTTGACTGTTTTTTTTAGCAATTTTCTGGTAATCAAAAATCAACAAGAAAAATGTCATTTTCAGCTCCTAATAGGTAGATTTTGCCTAAAATACACTAATCATGAGTATCCTACAAAAATTAGCTAAATTGCCAAGATTTCCAAGCTAAATGTCAAGAAATTCCAAGCCATTTTCATTGAAATTACCAAAAATTATCTCTAAATTAAATTCATAGATTCTGGTCTCTGATGATTAAGTCTTCACTTTTTTCACTTTGCCAAAATGATTAAAGGCAAAGGTTAAAGGCAAATTTTTACAATTTCTCTTTTTCTTTTTTGTCAAATATACCTAAAAGTAATTATAACATTTTTGAAGGCATGTTAACTACTAGAGTAGTACAAGATTTTTTTAAATTCTGAGTTTTCTCCTAACCAAAAAAGTGAGATTTCGTTGATTTTTTTCTTTAAAAAGCATCCCATCTTTGACTATAGTCATAGTTTAGCTAGTATTTTATGTATATTTAAGATAGAAAGGAAAAAGATTGGAGAAATAGTAAAAAAAAAGCAAAATAATTATTCCCTTTTTATACTCTCTCAGGATAGGGTTGGGTTTTTTTTTATATTTTTTGAACCCAGATGTAAAAAAAGGCATAAAAAGAATTTTTCTTGCTCGTGTAGCAATTTTAAATTGTCTATAGAAAAAAAATCTCGTTTTTTTCCCCTATGCCTTATTGCATTGCATAAGATAGAATTGTGGCCTAATTTAGAATAAAAAATGTATTCATAAATTTTATAAAATGCAAAAAAATACTGTTATTCCCTATTCATGTTATGTTAGGTATGTTCTTTTTCGAGTAAATGCAACTTCATTACTTAATTGGGACACTATTCTGTATCTCTATTATATATCTGCCTGGTACTATACTACAGTAAGGTACTACTCGTAATAGTACATGGTAGCTAAAAAATATTTTGTCAAAAATTCTAAAAAATATCAAAGTATCAAATTCTAGACATTTTTAATAATAAATAAACATCAAGTTGAAAATTGTAAAGAAATATTTTGAAAAGATCAGATTTTCGTATCAGTATACTATTTACTATCTACCAGTAAAATACTTGGAAATCCTGTGAAATTCTCAATTCTATATGCCAAGAATTCTTCAAATAAATTCTTTAAACTTTTCCAGTTTTTATATACAAAGTAGGTACTTAAGTAATATCAATTTCTTCTTTTTATCGATCAAATCATAATTTTTAGAATCAAAAACTTAATGTTCTTTGACTGTTTTAATTGGTTTTATGAAAAGGATCTGAGATAAAGTAGGTAAAGTATCTACCAAAAATCCAAATAGATTTTGATCTTTGGCGATTCTGATTTTGTGTTTTAAGAACAATAATGACAATTATTGGACCAGACTCCAATTCTGGTCCAAATTGTCTAATCTTAATTTTAAATCAAAAGTCAAAAATTTTAAGTCAAAAATTTAGAGTTAATTTTATAAAAATATTTAGTTCAATAATTGTGAATTGGCATTGGTTTCAGTTTCCTATCCTGATCACATCAATTAGTAGGGTACTTTAATTTACAACTTCCCTGGGTTCACGATTCACGAATAGGTTTGGTGTTTTGACTTGAGATTTATAAGAGACATTTCAAATTCTTAGAAAATATGAACATAGCGCAATTAGCTAGCGCTTTACGTTACGAGCGAGAGGCTCGTAACGCCAACCCCGGGTTCGATCCCAGAGGGTTGGTGATTATTTTTAATTTTTTTGTTATTTTTTTTCACTTTTTTCTACTTTTTGACCTTAAAAAAGGTCATTAACAGCCCAAAAGAATTTTGGGCTTAATACTATATTTATATATTGTAGGGTACTATTGTAGGGTACTATTCAAAAATACCAAATTAGCTTATAGCTTTGGAAAAATTATTATTTGACAATTATCGGTAAAAAAAACCCTAATTATGGTATAAGGTAGGTAAATAAGTCAAAAACAAAATAAACAAAATAAAAAAGCTTGAAAACTAATGATAGGTAGTAGTAGTAGTAGTTACGACGGTATCAAAATACGATATTCAATTAACAATCATATCTTGAATTTTTCAAGCCGATTTAGTTAAGACAAAATGTCTTACTTTTGTCTTTAAATCTGTACTAGGTTAAGTAATATCAGTAAAGAATCGATAAAAACTAGAAATGAGTATAGATAAAATCTTTAAAAGTCTTTTATTTAACCATTTAAGAGAAGGATAAACAAATAATTCTATCTATTTGCATTAATTTTGACCAAATTTCACCAACTTCCTGGAGATTTAAAAAATAAAGTCCCTGTTGGATCGAATTTCTTTTCTCTAGTCTTGATAGTAAACAGTAAACCGAAAAAAAATCTCGAAGGATGATCAGATTTAAACCAATTTTTATCATGGTCCTAATGTACTCCAATTTTGGTTTTTTTATACCTAGATTTATTTCTCATAAGGTAGTAGTAATACCTATGTAGTAATAGTATAGATACGTGTAATACTATACGAGCTGTATTGAAGCAATTGAAAGAAATTCAAATCGAATTGTACAAAGTACCCTGATAAAAGGAGAGTGAGATTGCAAAATACATTTCTATTTCCCATTTGTTTTGTGTGTAAGATTGAATAGGGAATTATACAAGACATATATGACCAAAGTAAATGCACATACGATTGTATAGTATCCTACCCATATATTTACAAGTAAAATCACTTTTCAGTCAAAAAAAATTTCTCAAAATTTTTTTTTTGACAGTTCTATTAGTTCTCAAACGAGTTTTAAGATTCTAGATTCCGTAATGTACTCAAGATGGACAAAAACTAGGCTTTTAAATTGAAAATTGAGGTAAGAATACCAGCGTCTATTGTCAAAAAACCTACAGACAAAAGACCTACAAGCATCAAACCTACAAAAAGACAAAGATCCTACAAGTCCAATGTGTTTTACAGACAGAAGTCTATAGGGACATTTGACCAAAAAGACAAATGTACAACAGACAAATGGCCTAAATATCTCAGATTTCTTATTCTAATATTTAAGTGTAGATCATTTTTGACCTACAATTTGAGCAGTTAGATGTATTGTCTATAGGTACTTAGCCTGTAGGCCATTTGTCTCTATATGCCTTTCATCTGTAGGACAAGTGTCGGTAGGCCTATTGTCTGTAGGCTCTTTTTTGTAGGCCCTTTGTCACAGAACCGAATACCAGTACAAATGTCTATAAAATCTAAAAGAAGTATTTTCAAATGTTGAAAAATATATATTTTTTAAATTTTTGAGCCAATTATCATAGGCTTAACCTTTAAAATGAAAAATTTCCATATAATAAGATCGGACAGGGTTCTTTGTTAGATTTTTTACTTGTTGTTTTTTTACTTGCCATTTTCGTAGAACAAATGAGAATGAAATGAAAGTCTATACTCGAACTCGAATCGAGTTAGAATTTTGGATTTTGTAAACCTTTTCAACCCACAAATACTAAGAGTAAAAAAATCTACATACTACTACTAGTGACTAGTACAGATGCATGAATCTGGTACTTTTTTTTGCAAAATCCCAATTTGAAATTTCTATCTCAATCTATCGGTTAAACTAGTGGCTTTTATATCTATTTTATTCTAGAGTCTAAAGTAGTATAGTAGATATCTAGAATTGTATATTTCATACATCAGAATCGTTTAGATTGTATAGAAATCCAAACCAGAACTGATTTCAAATTCACATTTACTGAATGTTATTGAAACTTACGATTAGCCTCGAGTATTTTCTATACTTTTTGTATGTAATATATCTCTTTATATCAATAGTACTGATGGAAAAACAAGCAAATTACCCACTTTAAATAGAGAAATTGATCTCTAAACTCTCGGAAATTCAAATCCCATAAGAAATGGGCTATAGAAATTGACTTATAAAACTCAAACCAGACTATTTACACAGATCACAAAGATTTGATTAAATAATACCCTAGTAAATGGAAATTATCAAGCTTTAAACTACATACTTTGATTTAGCCGTAGGTCTGTGTATCGACTTTTTGTTAAATTTTAAAAGTTGAAATTTTATATTTATTAAGCAAAATACTATGTAAATTGCGTTACATAATTTATTAGAAGAAAATTCAAAAAAGTCTTAATAGATTCAAATTAACTTGATCAAGGTGTTAGTACAAACGAGTAATAGAGCCAAAATAAAGCTTCAAAATTTCAGTTCCCTGTTGTCTTAAGAGTATGAAAAAAATTTGAATTTTAGATGCAAATTGTGTACAAATTACAATAGAAGTAAACAACAAGGTAGATAAAAGTGTGTATAAAAATATGCTCCAAAAATTGTGTATTTTTCCTTGTACGGATAGTACAAAAACATGGCTCCTGGGTATAATCAAAGTCTCTCATCTTGAATTTGAATTTTGAAAATTTTGAAATTCTCTCAAAGAACAAAAGATGGTATAAATCTATGACTTAACTAGATAGATAGGTAGTAGGTAAGGTATACATAGGTAGATATCCCCTATCTCTTTGTAAATGTACATAATTTATCCCCATATGTTGAACTTTCTTGAATATTATCTTAAAATTTAATGATCTTTTAGGCAAATACTTCTAGTTAGTAAGTTGAAGAACAAAACCTTTTGGTAGTTCAAAATACAAATAAATTATGTACACACAATCTACTACCTACTGGACTGGTAGTACTAACAAGTATCTTGTTAGAGTTTAGACAATGTGTGTTGTTTAATTAGATTAATTTCTAACTCTATATGTATAGGTAAGAGTAAGAGTAGAAGTTTATGTTTTCAAAAAGTTTAAAAAAGTGGATTTTTGTTGCAAAATTGGGCATATGGAGGGTCTTATTATTCAAATAGAGTTCTCACAAACTATGATATTACTCATGTTAAAGACAAAAATGAAATTTTGTCAAAAATTTGCGGTTTTCTTAATTGGTTACATAAAAAGGTTTCAAAATTTCAAACGATTTCTCGAATTTCTATCTCAAAATACTTACATAATCTTTATGTGCTTTAGAGTTTTGTTTAATTTTTGTAATATTGTAATAGACTTATGAAATGGTCAAATAGATATATACTAGGTTCCCTACTTATTTTGCAAAAGAGTAATTTTTTAGTAGGATACTCTAAGGATGGTAGTACTAGTAGTAGTATATATGAATTATGAAACAGAGATTTGAAATATTTTTTAGGCATATTTTATTCAAATTTCTAAACTAGGGGTATCTAAAATGAAATGAAACTTTCTTATCTAGAATTAAATTCTACCCAAAAAGTTCTTTTCTTCATAAAAAAGACTCTCAAATCTCAAACCGCACTATTTCATTTGGTCACATTTATTTCTTTTTAAAATATGTAATTCACCACAAAAGAGCAATATATTTTTGAAATGTAAGGTACCCTACCTACTTTATATTTATACTTTACAGATTATATTTTAGTAGGGTACTTATTTATAGACTTTATATAGATAATACACTGTAAATCATTCATAAAGTCTATCATATCATTAGATATGATAGATACATCTGGGTTTTGAGGAGATAGATAAAGAGAAAGTGGAGAAAGTGTTTTGTTGTTCTGCGGATCTGAGACTTTTAACAAATTTCTTGAGAATTTTTTTTCCCTAAAAAGTCTAAAAAACCATCACCTAAAGGAATACTTTCGATATAAGAAGGTATTATAGCAAAATATAGTAAGAAAAAGAACAAGTAAAGACATTTATACAAGATCATAAAAAATTAAAATCAGTACGAGTATGATTGGTTATAGCCCTGGATATTTTGATAATTTTTTTAACTAAAATATCCCTTTACTTGTTGTTTATACAGGAAAAGACTCTCACTTTTTTATTTATCTTACATTAGAAATTTATAAGCTCGCCTATATGTTTTATAAGGGTCTAGGGCATCATAAAAATTAAATTTGATCGACAGAGCCCCGAGCAGCTTATAGGACTTTATTTTTTTCTAAATTTGTACACAACACACAAGATCAGCAGAATTATATTCCCAGTTCCTTAGCAAAAAATAGTCCTTTTTATTTTGTGAAAAATACCATGGTTTAAATATATATATATAGGTTCTTTGGTATCAGATGCTCAAATAAAATACCTATGTTTGAGTAGTATAATAGAGGTCATTTGATTATTTAAATAAGGGTCTAGAATTGAATCCATCTATTCTAATGGTTGTTAATTTAATTCTGAAAAAGGTCTCAAGGGTTGTACTTGAACAAGAGGAGAATTTAAATATACACTTACCCATTTGGATAATGGGCTTTAAATGGCCAGTTTACCCTCATAAGAGATACATATCAACAGCAGTAATTTAAACCAAAAAAGATAGAATTCATAAAATTTTAACGAAATCCTTTCATTCTTTCGTATCCATACAAGGGAATTCGAACCGAATACAGTACCGAATACAGTACCTAAGTAGGCTCAAATCCCCGTTTAATTAACTCATCAAATTAAGTAAAATCAACCTGAGAATTCTAATATCATATTGATGGCTTGTTTTACATACTAAAAGTGCAATTTAGAGAAGCAGGCTTCTTTATACTAAATTTTTAGAATAAAAATCACGAATTTGAAGTCGTTTTCAAAAATAATGTTCCAAAATTATCGAAATTAAAAAAAAAATAGATTTGAAAAAGTTCAGCTTAATATCTAGGTAGGTATATAAAAAATGGTTAGAATTGAATATTTGAAACTCTTTTTGAGTTTTGATCTGTGAAATGAGAAATAGAGAATTTTATATACTAGGGTACTCATCAAATTAACTAATCTAATCCTAAGATCAACCTGAGAATTCTAATATCATATTGATATCTTGTTTTACATACTAAATTTTACTAAAAGGGCAGATTATACAAACAGAAGGCATCTTTAAACTAAATTTTTTGAATAAAAATCTCGAATTTAAAGTCATTTTTCAAAGTAATGTTTCAAAATAATCGAAATTTTTAGAAAAAAAGATCGTTCTTCCGTTTAAATTTTGTACTTTAAATATATAAAAATTGATTAGAATTGAACATTTGAAGCTCATTTTAATCTTTGAAATGAGAAGTTTTAGATATTTTTGCATACCCTACTACTCATCAAATTAACATGAGAATTATAATATCATATTGATAGTTTGTTTTACTAATACATACTAAAAGTGCAAATTAGATATTGGTTTCTTTAAACTAAATTTTTTGAAAAATAAAAATCTCGAATTTGAAATCGTTTTCAAATAATGTTCTAAAATTATTGAAATTTTTAGAAAAGCAGATTCCTTCCTATCCTTACCAAATACCTATATTTAATATTATAAAAATTGATTTGAGATTGAAACTCATTTTGAACTCTGAAATGAAAAATTTTAGAGATTTTTACATACTACATGCCTATTACCTATCAAATACCAGTAATACATAGGTATATGGTCCATTAATAATACTGTGTAATGTGGCAAGAAATATTTTTTTTTTTACTTCTCCCCCTTTTAACAACTTTTACTTTTATTTCCTAGTTATAAATATATTTGGATTATAAAATCCCCCTCGTCGTACAAGTAGACAGACAGGGACAAATAAAACCTCAAAAAGTTCGTGTACTTTTGCTTTTTCTGAACTCAAAACCTCATCATTAACTTTTGGTCGTTTCACTTGGACTCACTGGATAAAATCGTATAAATATACTTACTACTACTACTCTGTAATATGTATAGAAATTCGTAAGGTAATATTTATACGAGTATACTTACTATTAGATAGATATTTCAGGAAAAGATATCACAATTGGTATTCATATCATGCTCTAAAATTCCTTTCATCTCCTAAAAAGTTCATTTGGGGTTTCTACTAGGTACTTATATCTCGGGTAATTTTATTCTATTTTCTAAGTAAAGAGCTACACTCTCAAATAAAAAACCTCAAAAACAGGGTTGTACAAATGTTCTATTTAAAGCTTAAAAAGTTCCAGATTTTGGAAAAATGTTGAAATAAGCTCAAAATATCCCCAAACCTTAATTGATACAAATACATAAGAATCTTAAAGTATTGAATTTTGCTCTTGAATTGATCTAAAATTCTTGCAAAACTGATTAAAAATAGGAAATTCAAAAAACCCAAATGTTAGTCTCGATCATGCTATGTGAGCATATTTTTTCGAATTTTTTATTCTCCAAGTTGGTTAGCTTTGAAAATATTGAAATTTTTGATAACTTATTTGTACCTATACTGATAAATGGTAGTATTTACGATTAGTATTTTTGGAGAAAGTGTAGCTTTACTCAGATTTTCTAAGATTCTTATTTTAGTGTATTAATACTTACTATTATTTAGGGTAAGATAGTTGAGAATTAGAGTAAAAAAACGAGTTTAAAAAGTCTGATACTAGTACTAGTAGTAAGGGGATTGATTTAATTTCAAAATAGGAGAGAGTACAAACTACTTACTTATCAGAGTATCGAAGTTGTGTTTTTTCGTGGATATAGAAAATAAATCCTTCTACTTCGAACACACACTTCAAACAAAGCATTTCAATTGAATCACGTTCCCTTTTTAATATATATCTTACTTAAGTACTACCTACTACCGCATACTACATATATGAGAGTTCGATAAAATACAAAAACATCCTTTTTATCTACACTTGCACTTATAAATTAAGTAAGTGAGAAAGCCCTCCAATAATACCTGCTTATATGTATGTAGAGAAATAAAAACACATTTCCTACACCTAAAACCCATCAAGGTTTATTAATAAGGTAAATTTAAAGCCTTTGAAAGCAAGGATACCAAAAGTAGTAAAAACTTTGATGAATTGGTGGACTAAATCTAAATATCATAAAATTTCAGATTTCATTTGCCTAATTTACGATATACGCAAGTAGGTACTAAAATAATAGAAGTAATGATGCTGAATTTATTTGGCATTTATGCTGTATTTTAGACATTTTTTATAATTATTAAGGAATACTGTACTTTCGACTTTATATTAGGTTCATAAGTACAAAAATGGTTTTTCGCATCTCATTATTTCAATATTGTTTTAAACAAGTACTAGTACTACATGGTAGTAAGTTAGAGGGTAACTTTTAAATGAGTGAATACTTCAGTTTATCCAAAACTTTGTTCAATTTTTCTGTGAAAGTTTGGAGCAAAAGTTTTTTGTATTAAATTCTCATTTCCAGTGTATATTTATTCTCTTTAATCATTGCATAACACTACTACTAACCATAAGAGTATACTGAATACTGATATACAGTAGTTAGAGTTAGGATACCTACAGATACTTCAAGTTATTAGAACTCGTATATTATGTATAGAGTACTCGTAGTTGTTTTGAAAAAGGGTTGAATTATTATAAAATTCCAATTATATTAGTTACTTCAAAAACTAAACTTTTCTCCGAAATGCTCCCTCAGCATTACTCTATATCATATCATATCAAATCAGATCATCAAAGTCTAGTAAATTACAACAGAACTAAATTGTAGTTTATTTTCTAGGAAATGTAATTGTACTACCACTACCTACCTACTGTATTGGAATTGGATATTCAAGTACCTACGAGTACTTGTACTGGTTCTGGTTCTGTTATGAACTAGTTTGAAAATTTTCTGCACATTATTCGCTATTCTAAAAATCACAATCGAAAATCTGCAAACTTTTATATCTATCCATAATCTCATTCCGTATAATACTAGTTCATAGTAGTATTTATACTTTGTAAGGTTTACAATTTGAATTCAAATTTGATAAATTTGATAAATTTGATTTAGAATAGGTAGTAAATTAAATAAACTCTCTCTGAATCGAGAATCAAATTTCTATTTAGAATTATAGAATAATTCAAATTCAATCCAATACAAGTAAATCATAGGATTTCTAAAGAATTTTCAATTTACAAAATGATGCTAGGATACCTAATACTAACTTTATAATACTGTCCTACTCTACAGAATACAAGTACACAACACAATAAACTATCGTGTGTAGGAGGATTTTTGGAATTTGACATGTCAAATCTCTAATCTAATCAATCACTAATAAACATGGTTTCAGGTCCAAAATATCATTTACTTAAGTTCAAAAGTTACTAGTTGAGATGAGTACTAGAAACTTGACCTAAAATTCATAGTTTTGATAGGTTTTTAATATACAAAATAGGTTAAATTAATCTGACAAAACCTGATTTGAAATCGAAAAAATGTTTGAGGTACTGTATAAGATCTGGTTGTATGTTATTTTCAATTTCCAAGTATCAAAAATTAAGTTTTTCCAATAATTTTCGCTCAAAAAGTGCGAATATTTTGTATTTTTAAGTACCGGTATTGCTATATACACTTTTGAGGAAATCACTTTTTTTTAGATTTGAGATAATGTTTACAAGTGTGAAGAGCCGGAAATCATGAAATATATATTTAGGGTATGAAATAATATGATAGATTTCTTTTCATTCACCACTGAGAATTCATTGAAAAGTTTATAAATTTCCCTTAGAGAAAAGAAAAAAAGGGGCCAGGTGGCTGAAGTATTCTGTTTTCACTTCATTTCCGTTTACATTTTACCGGTTTCAAGCTTCACCAAAAAAAAACTTTTTTTTACTTTTATTTCAAAACCAAATCAGATTTCAGGGGAGGAGAGATCAGCAAGTAGAGTTCTATTGAAATGTGAAATACTTATGTGGAGTTTTTCAATCTTTTTCTTGAGAGATTGTCGCATCGTTGATCTTTGATTAGAAAGTAAAAGTTAAAAAAAATATATAATACAATCACCCTACAAGTACTCAAGAAAGAAAGACAGACAGATTGACTCGTTCTCAAGTTCTCAAGCATGAAAAAATTGTTGTAGATTTTCTCTCTTTTTTTCATGTCTTGAAACAAGTAACAATTCACTTAAGATTTAGAAAATATTTACAAGATTCAATATCAATATTTAATATTGGAAATTTCAATATTGTAAAATATAATAAAACTAGGCTTTAATCAACTCACTAGAATTTGATTATTAATTGTGCGAGCAAAGCAATGAAGACATCACTAGTTGCCCCATTTTTCTGGGTTTAAGGTCAATTATCTGTTTAAATGGATTTCGAATTCGGAATCTCCGTCATCGATAACCTCTAAAACCACTTACATCTCAAATTATATCATTTTCCGGTTCAAATGTCAATTTTCTGGGTCAAAGGTCAACCCCCGGGTCAAATGGATATCAAATTCGGAATTGCCGTCATCGATTACCCATAAAGCCACTTAAACCTCATTTTCGATTTTTCCCATTTGATTAACATGGGGAACCCTTAAAGGGTTTCCTCAACACCAAGGGGTCGGGTAATCTGAAATTTTTGTCGAAATGGCACACCGAGACCCTGTGGGGGTCCTTCATGCCAAGTTTGGTTAAGATCGGTTCAGTAGTTCTCGAGTTATCCTCTGGACATACAGACAGACGGACAAAGTTCAAGCAAAGTTGAATAGTATGTAAGTGCTCGCTTCGCTCGCACAATGAGGCTCATTTGGAGAAAGTTTGAAGGAATATCAAGATTAGTGATTAAAATGAACATTTTCTCGATAATTTTCTTACGAGAAATAACATATTACTTGTCGTTTCTCAAGCCCCTGCTTCAATTCTTCTTCTCCAAGTCAATCCAAATCTAAATCCAACTTTTTGCTTTTTTTGCCTTTTGTCTCTTTTTTAAACTCTTGAAAAAAAAGGGAGGACAAAAAATTTTGAACTAACTTTATTTATTCCCCTGTAGACTTAACTAAACCCTTATTTTTTCAAATAGTGACTGAGAAAATACTCGAAACTAACTTGAAGATTCGATTTTTTCCTTCATGATCCACATATGCCATAGTCAATACATATATTATAAACAAGACTCTTTTTGGTAGGTGAGACAAAAAGTTTTATCAAATATGAAAATTTTTAAATCCCTTAGAAATTTCACAAAACTTCCTCCGTCGTCCTCTAGAGAATTTCCAAAGTTTGGATAAAAGTTTGTACTTTTTTTGAAGGCTAAAAAAATACCAAACCATGTGCTTCCAAGTTTCAAAGTCAAAAATTGATTTTTTTTATATTTATACAAAGATACATACAAAAATACCTACGGAAATTTCATTAAATTTTGTTCAAAATTTTCAATCAAAATTATTGTATAAGAGTTCATTTCAAAGTTTAAATTACTTTTTTGGACTTTTGTCTGACGACTGAAGACTGGAGAGTAAAAAATTTGATAGGATTTGATTAGAAATTTTCAATCTAAGCATCTCAAGAGTGTCAAAAAAAGAAATTAAACAGAGAACTAGTCATTTATGTGTTAATTTAATCATTACAATCTTATTACAAGATTCTAAATTAAAAATACTTCTACAGATACTACCTATATACTGAATACTGATAGACTAGAGCTAATGAGAAAAGTCTCAAAATCTCAAAATCTTCAAAATTTCTTGAAATCTCGACTCATTTTATTCAATTACAGATATTTAAACTAAACTTTATTTCTCAATTTTGAAACTTCAAATTCTCATAAAATGATGTAAGAATCCGTGCAGATGTCTTTTGTATAGGTACTACGAGTACTATGCAATGTATGGTGTAATTTTAAGTACTTATTTTGAATTCGGAAATATCAAAGAACCTTTGATTTGAAATTTGACGAGTTCTCAAACTTGATACTTGATGGTTACAATTTGAGATCAATTTCTACGAAATTCTCTTTAGTTATTGGATACTTGTAAATTTCAACAACTAATTTCAAGTACCTTGTGTAGTTTCCCCGAAACCTGACAGTCACATTAAGTATCTAACTAAATACTACAAGTTACTATTACTAGGTAGTTATAAAGTAATATTTTACATTGTGATTACTTGATGAAAACACAATTCGTGCAAATTTGAGAGAAATTTCAAATCCATTGCTAACCACATTATACCTTGTCAAAATTATAATTGAACTGGATATAATTGTACTTATAGTACTTTGGTTATGCAGATATTATCAACTTTATATGGACTGACTTGACTTTATGTAATGTAGTCGTATTTTTGATGCATATTCTGTGAGGAATATGAAATAATGATGCCTCAAAAAACTTGGAAAAATATTTGCTCTGTACCCTACCTATCTGAGAATTCTCCAAAAACTCTCGTCACTCAATAAAACTTTAATTTCATCAAACTTCAATCTTATTCTACTCGAAAAAGTGTCACATTTTTGAAAAAAGTCTAAATAGAAAAAAAAAATCTCAAATGAGACCTTAACTATTACGAGTAATGAGACCTTACTTTGAGACCTTTTATTTGCACCAAACAACTATAACATTTTAAAATTTAAGAAAATTTGACACTTTTTAATTATAATTGGAATGAAATTGCTGTACTTTTTAAAAAATTGTAATTATTTTCTCAATTTGCAATTTTTGGTATTGGACAATGTGATTCTGTGTCTTCTTGTAAGATATCCTTACCTTCGTCGATGGATTTCCTTTTTTGGATTGTGAAAAAGCAAACTATCCATTATATTCGTCCATGTTATTATCCATCTACTTTGAATTTGAGTCTTCAAAGATCGAGCAGATGTTTGTGACTTGGAACTTAACCGAAAGACCCATCGACCGACCTACTTTAAATATTACTATTACTAGTACTATGTACCAAGACCCAAAATCTCCAAAAACTTGACTTTCTACAAATTTACTTGGTAAAGTCTATATTAGTACTAGTACTAGATCCAGAATTAGTAGAATCCTTACGAGGTTAGTATGTATTATAGGATAGGCAAAAGACTATTCATTGCTTTCACTTCACTTTCTTTACTTTCACCATAATTTTTAAAACTTCGACATAAATCACTCGAGTAATATTTTACTCATAATAAAATGGCTATTCATCTTAAAAGGAATTTTCTCCTCCTGGAGATCTCGCCATTTGCCATCGATCATTTTCTAATTATTTTGGACTTTCTCTCTAGAGTTTTGAGACTACCACTAGTAGTACCTTCTTGTACATAGTAGGTACTATAGAAAACAAATGGCATTTTGTAGTTTACGAGTAGTAAATCATTTTTAAAAGCTACCTATGTACCTACTAAGGATAAATTGAACATAAAAGTTGAGCAAAAAGCTTGTCACAAGTTATTTGAATAGGATTTACAAACTTTAATTGGCATGTTCATTATGAAAAAAATGAATCTGAAATTCAAAGTACTTACAGAAAATTTTCAGTAAATTTTAGAACAGGTTCTAAAATCACGAAAAATTCATTTTACTTATAATGGTTTATCGTAAAAACTTATTACAAGTTCTCAATTGACTAGTACTAATAGTACGAGTAACCTACGATTAAATCCTTATATTTAATATTAGCTTTAAATTATTAGTCTTAGAATTAGTTGAGAAACAATCAAGATCGATTATCATATCTAGTCGAAAATTAATCAAATTAGTCACTTTAATTAGCAAAAAACACGGTGTACAGGTAGGTATTTATACATTAGGTATTTGAAAGACGTGTTTTTTAAGAAATTTTTCTTTGCTTTTTTAAAAATCTCATTATAAAATCATCAAAACCTAATGGTGTCTCATACCCTATTAAGGTTCCTTATCGATTCATCGTTAACGATTCTTAAGAATTGTGAATCACCTTAACAATTCAATTATCGATTCTTT
>JAQIXA010000330.1:0-47500 GCA_034699045.1 Nanhermannia cf. coronata Gr-Ori-00579
TGAGTAAAATTATCCCTACATTTTTGGAACACTCTTTTTCTCCTTCTCGCTGGGTCTTATCTATCTACTGGTCTTGCCTATACCTAATATTTAGAGGGCTTTAAAGGAAAAAGCTTAAAATAGGGTATAGGTTTAGTTTAGGTAGTAACTAAAATCTAAATATAAGGAGGGTACTAATTCTAAGAAGATACCTTAAATATTATTTCATTTCAAACTTTACTTTAATTTTGACTTAGGAATTTAGATTAGGTATTATCAAGGATTAGAATTTAAAAATAAAGTAAGTATGGTAGATTTTGTTTTATTTTATAAATGCCAAGTGTCAGTGTCAGTATACTAAACATGCAGGCAGACGTCATTTTGGCATTAATTTCTCAAAATAACAAAAGGTTTAATAGTTTTATTTATGTAAATCTGTGAATATATCGAGGTTTCTCTAAAGTAAAATACAGAGTACAGAGTACAATGCAAATCCTTGGAATATTTAGAAATAAATATAACCTACCTAAATAAATTTGAAATTTTGAGTCCTGAAATGAAAATGAGAAATCATATATGTAATCATATATCTCAGCTTGGGGTCTGTTTGAAATGAAATTCGAATCGAATTGAAATATTTGTATTAGTTTTTGTCAAGTTTGAGATTCAGATTCAAGGAAAAAAATAAAATACCCTACTTACATTATATATATACCTTGTATTCAACCCTTATAAAGCTTATTAAAACTTAGATACCCTACTTAAATACTCCGTATTTTACCCAAAAAAGCGGAAAGTGAAATCCAAATCCAAATAATTGTATAAAGAAATCTTTCTGAATATTATGCCTAACTTGTCTAGGTACTTGTTTGAATAGACTATTGTTTAAGAAAAATTATCAAGAAATGATACCTAGATCTATGTATGTTTGTACATAGAACGATATACATATATGTGGTTACTTTGTTTCTGGTTTAGGACTTTAGATTAGGATTAGTACTTACGTGAAAACATTATAAATAGGAATAGGCATCTGATTTTGTTGATAAACATAGTCAAAATTCAAAATAGAAGACATTTACTCGTACACTCAAACATAAAGTACAAAATGACAATACGATTTTAGAATTCAGAAAGAACTGCTTGCTCCTGTTTGGGTAAACATTAAAGAAT
This sequence comes from Nanhermannia cf. coronata Gr-Ori-00579, assembly GCA_034699045.1. Lineage (NCBI taxonomy): Eukaryota > Metazoa > Arthropoda > Arachnida > Sarcoptiformes > Nanhermanniidae > Nanhermannia > Nanhermannia cf. coronata Gr-Ori-00579. The sequence continues at coordinate 1,153 of JAQIXA010000330.1, forward strand.
TATCCATTTTACTAATACTTTACCCTTCCTGCCTCTTGTCTTTCAGATTCAGATTTTGGATTAAAATTTGAGAATTGAGAATACCTACTTAGGTACAATATTTGTAATTTACCATCTTCGTGCTTATTTTCAGAACAAGCTTTCCAGCAGTATTTCAATTTGCATTTTATATTATGTAATACGAGTATGCATGAGTATATGGAATGTATTCTAAAATTCTAGGGATAGCTTTTTATGAGGTTCCTAATTTCGTTTATTTTACACGTGTTGAATATTTACTCTAAAATAATAATTAGGCAGTATATAGTATTCTACCCAAGATATAAATTAATACAAGGATTTTCTATCTAAAAAATCATGTTTAGTGTTAGAAAGGAGCTCTATGTATTAGTTAGAGTAGTTTCTCCAGAAAATTTATAAAATCATTTTTATAATGCTTGGTTTATTAATTTGCGATTTATCGAAACACAAGTATCCTACTACAGATAGTAATCAAAAGTTTTAGAAAATTAATTACTAATTTCAATCTCGTTTTACAAATTATTAGGTATTTATTTCTATTTTAACATTAATTTCATTTCAACTCACAAAATTACTACATTTCAGTAGAAAGTATTTTAATTAAGGCACAAATATGTATCCGAATCCGAGTTATTTTTAATATTCGAAATTCGAAGAAATACTACATAATAAGTAGTAAAGTACTATACCCAATTATCAGTAGTCAATAGGTATTAGTAATTTTAAAAAATAGCAATAGTGAACCCTACTACTTACATGTATAAGGTAGGTAGTACCCTACATAGTAAAATTTGATATATTAAAATTAAAACATTCTTTCATAAAAACTATTATTACAAATATTTTAAAGTAATATTTGCACAATATTTTTAGATCATTCATATTCATATTCATATTAAAAATACACAATATATATATCTACCGAATATTTCATATCTACTCTAGACTCTAGCTCTAGCTAATAGCATCCTATCCTATACATAAAATATGTTCTCGATTTATTAATTTTAGTTATTCATATTAAAAACTATTTATTATTCACTAGGTACCTAACATATTTAGAATTATTAATTACCTACTGTTATTTCTTATGTATAACGTTAAAGCTATAAAGTAATGAAAGATCCCCATCTCCAGTATTAGCAAAATTTAAGGTGGTTCTTTAGATTTTTTACAATTATACCCTACTTTTAACATTCTAAAAAATACAAAATGTATTACAATTTTCAATAATTTCATAAATTAATCTCAATGAGATTGTACATAAATAAGATTTAAGAATATATACCTAATTTATTTAGATAATCAATCAATAATGTTAAATATAAGACACAATTTAGGTAGGCATATTAATTTCAAGGTCTTAAAGCAGTTTTTGACTGGTTGTAGTAAGTTCCGAATTACTAGGTATTAAGAGAAATGAATATTTTTAATAGAGAAATTTTTAACAAATAGGCAAATGCTAGTATAGGAATTTTATCTAAACAATCCAACTCATCAGTCTGAAACTGTTGGCATATAAAATTGATGCTGACTTGATTGTCTTTGATATTTATATGGGGATTTAGTAGACTGAAGTAAACTAGCTGGGCATTCTCGATGAATAAATTCTTGTTTATAATTAGTTCCTTCACTAATTTGATTTTTAGAAGTAGATGAAGAACCCCCAAAAGAAATACTTGATTTCTGAGTTGATTGAACAGGAACTATTCGATCAGATAGCTGAAATTGTCCATAAGAACGTGATGAAAGATCACCACCGAAGGTACCAGATTGACCAATGGATAAATTGTCATTTTGGATAATTTTTTGGCTTCGAGCAGAATAAGCATTTTGATGAGAAAGGTGTTGATTTTGATTTTGTTGGTGAGAACTATACGATGATAGTCTGGACTCTCCACTAATCCCAACACCACTATGAGATGCTGAACTTGATCGAATTCCCGCAGCTGGTCTTGATGAATGTACAACACATGAATTTGAATTGTCAATACCATAATTATAATTGCTGTTATTTCCGCTTAATAGAGTTGAAGCTAATTGAGCATTCATTAAGGCATCTTTTTGATTTGTTCGGGTTATTGATGGTTCACCCAAATTTCGTAGAGTAGAGGCAAATGAATTTTTATTTGCACTTTCATCTTTTACAGACCATGTACCGCTTCCTAAAATACAAAAAATTGATCAAAATCAAAATTGTATATTACAGTACAGAACAGTGCACTAATTAAATATATTACATTACCTGTAGTAATATTTGATGATGATTGTTGTTGAGATTGATGAGATTTTGATGATTCTTGTTTACTAGTTGATACGGAAGAAGATTTGTTCATATTGCTAGCAGCTTGCATTTGAGCAGATGAAGAAAATGCAGCTGAAGATTCACTACTTTTAGAAACACCTTCAGTTACTGCACTATGCATTTTAGATGAAGCTGAAGATGATCTTTCCTGCTGCTGGCTACTCATAGCATTTTGTGATGAAGACATCATGCTGGTGCTTTGTTCCATTTTAGAATTTGAAGATTGTTGCTGTTGTTGTTGTTGTTGTCTTCGGCTCTCAGAATGTTGTTCTGAATGTTGTTTTTGCTGCTCATGTTTTCTTTGCAAACTTTCTGACTTCTCTGATCTTTGTTCAATATGCTGATGTTGCTTTGAGCTTGAAGATTGATGTTTTTGTGAACTCTCTGAGGTTTGCTGATTATTTTGTTGTGATTGCTGAAGCATTCTTGACTCTCCATTTTCATAATAGCCATTTGCACTACCTGCTTTAAGTAATAAATATTTTATATGGTATTATAAGTGTAAGTATTCATAATAATGAAAGTAAATTACCATTTCTTCTAGTGACAATCACTTCTCTCTTAACTTCAACTTCGGCTGTTCCAGACTTGTTTGCATGTAAAGTTGAACTTCTCTGGCTCTGTTGCTGGCTTTGCGAGATAGCATGAGCTGAAATTGAATCTGCTGAAGTGGAAGATGTTAACTGATGTTTTGACTGTTGTTGGCCAACATTAGTTAAAATTATTGATTGATTCATTGAAGATTTAGCCCCCATACTCTGACTCATTATTTTTTGTTCAGTTGACCGGTCTTCTGACATCCTGGTTTCGGCAGACTGACGGACAGTAGAATCCATTGTTTTTTGCTTATTCATCACACCATTTGGCAAATTCTTAGTTTCAACAGTTGTTCGACGTGATGTTTGAGATTTTTCAAACCGGGCAGACTCATCTGTTGATCCGAGCATTATTGAAGAGCTCATTTGTTTTGATCTACTCTCTTCAGAACTCTTGCGAGTTGATTCAAATGAGGAAAGTTGCTGCGATTGTTGTTGAGAAGATTTACTTGTAGTCTCTAATTGCATTGATCCTGAATTAACTTTCAAATTATCAGAATGTCTTATTGCCACCGTCTTTTCTGTGTTTGTTGCTAGATTTTGAGTTCGCTTATCCAAAACATCCATTTTCCCTTCCATTTTTAAATTATCCTTAGGACGTTTCATTTGATATCTTTCACCCACTGGTGCCTCTTGAGTCTTTCTTTGCTCGAAATCTCCTACAAATGAAAAAATTTCATTACTAAATATTAGAAATGTTTTAAGATGAAGTAAAATTATTAAAAAAGGATTAATAAAAAATAAAAATTACCTTCCATATACAAATTGTCATTATATTTATAAGGTTTTGCAGGTGGTCCACCAACATACTCTGGTTTTTCTTGACCATAAAATGGACCCTCTGGTTGCAAAGAATCGCTTGGCTTCTTTAGCGGATAGCGATCTGGTTTTCCAACTGTTTCCTTTGGACGTTTAGCAAAATCACCTAAAATTAAGAAAGTATTAGTTTATAGCATAAAATATTATTTTTTACAACAAAAAATAAAGTTATCTCAAAAAACAAAATACAATATTATTAGCTACTTTGCGTGCAATTTGCGACAAATACATATACATTAGGTATAGATTATAGATACATTTAAGTGTTATTTTCCAATTTTATTTGGATATACATATAGAAATATTTTTTGTGAAAGAGTTAGATAAATAAATTACCTCTGATACAGATTTTACAAGAACTTTTAGAACATATTAAGTTTAATGTATGTTTAGTATACAAATTCATACAGAAAGTCAAGTTTTAAATTTTTAAAAAGAAAGTTAGTTGAGAAAAATTGATTAGTTGGTTAGTTTGCTAAATTATTTTATTTAAAAATTATTTTCATTTATAAGTTAATACAAAAATTAAAATCATTCTAATATCTTATACCTTCACAAACAAGATTATCTTTAGGTCTTGATGGAATTTGTCTCGGTTTTGTTTCAGGCATATCCTGTTTAGGTCTTTGCTCAAATGACCCTGTTTTAATAGAGTAAATAAAACTTATCAATCATAGATTTATAACAATAAGCAATACATATTGCGGTTAATTTCGTTTTTATTTATTTCTTGATATGATAATAATTGATAATCTCTTAATTCAATTTCAATGGAACTATCAATAATCATCATATTGATAGGTAATTGCATAAATTTTTTTTGAAATAATTGCCTTTTAATTTTTAAAACTGAATTGAATAACTAATTTTTTAACGAAGTGAACCTAATATGGAATTTGATGAGAATTTAGAAATTACCTTCAGGCTTCAAATTGTCCACTGGCTTTTTCGATGGATATTTATCTCCTTTTGTAGGAGCTGTTTTTTCTTGTGGCCGGTAAAAATCACCTTCAATTTGAATTTGATCAGGATGACGTATAGGAGAAGCTCGTTTACCAACAGGTGCTACTTCTTTTGGGCGAGATACAAATTCACCTATTTCAGATAAAGTAAAATCATTAGCGTCATTAATCAAGGTCAGTTTAACGTTTTTATGTAAAACTCAAAATTTATGCAAAGTTCCAAACTTTGTAAAACATAAATTAAGATATACCAAATAGGTAGATAAGTAATGAAAATGAAATTTGCCTTTAATCTTAATTGCAAACGCAAATTAAAATTAGATAATATTGAGTAAGCAAGTACCCTACCTATTCTTGTAAGGATCTTGTACACAAGTATTTATAAGCTATATTTATAATATGACATTTGTAATCATATCAATATAATACGATGTTTCACCCTAATTTTATAAAAAAAAAGTTTGATTTAAGATTAATGTTACCTTCAGGTCTCAAATTATCCGTTTGTCGAATAGGTGTAGCTTTTTGCCCACCTTGATATGGCTGTGTTTCTCGCCCATAGAATGGTCCTTCCGGTGCTAAATTATTTTTCGGAATAACAATGTCAGCTCGATCACCTTTAGATGGGACTTTATCAACTGGTCTTTTATAAAATTCATCTTTATTGATCTGTTCAAAAAAATATTAAAAAAATTAAATAGTTTTCCTATTTTTAATAATTAAAGATAAGTATCTAGGTATGTATTATAATAATTATGTTAAATTACCTCAATATTATCCTTTTGTCTAACTGGTTGAACCCGATCCATTTTGGGAATATTCTCTTTGGGTCTCTGTGCAAAGTCTCCTTCAACTTTAAGATTATTAATAGGTTTAAAAGGTGTTCGAGTTTTTTGTGGTCCAACGACTTCTTTGGGCCTCTGATAAAATTGATCTTTTGAGACCTCTAAATTATCCTGAACTTTAATTGGCCGCCTCATTTCTCCTGTAATCACGGTTTCAGTATCCCTTGTTGTAAAGTTTCCTAGTAGTAAAAAAAGGTACAATTAGAAATGCAAATATCTGAAAATCAAGATAGTAAAATTTTAATTAATCTAATGATAAGAATTTGAATTTTTAGATAGTAGTATGTTGTATGAAGAAGTATAGTATGGTTTAACTAAATAAATTAAGATTAAGATACTTTCTTTTAAAATTTTGATACAACAAGTGCACTGCAACTGCTATACTCCTTATTCTTACTTAACGAAGCACTGAACTGAATCAATCTTGCCCCAGAGCCCGAGTCCAAAACTTTCATACTTGCTCTCTACTTCTCTACTTTCTCTATATAAGTAAATAAGTACCTACTTAAAGTGGCAATTCCAAGTATATATCGCATGTACATATATGCTGATAAAAAAACTATCGATTTCTCCATAAAGAAATACTGCATTGAATAGCTTTTACAGAGTATTCGATATAGAGGTACCTATTAGATACTCGGTATCAGTTACATTCAGAATAAATATCGTATTACATACTATTACTACACTAGTTAGGAAATTCTTTATTTTATGGTAGGATTGTGTGAACTACTGCTTACTACTGGTATCAAAGTTATATACCTACCCTACATAATGAAAATAAATAAATAAGTAGTAGAAAAGAAAAATAAGGCTTTTTTAGGTACTTAATATTTTCAAATAGGCAAATTGATTTTGGCATCAAGTAATATTTTATTAGCCCTTTGGAAAAGACAGTGAAAAACCACTGAATAAAATATGCCATGAGCCAACTAGATAGATATCCAGAGTTTTCAAACATTGCTAGATAATAAGAATAAGTCCATAATGCATAGACAAGCCTACATATTATATATTATATTCTGTATATATAGAGTTGCATACTTATTACATGATTTCTCCTAACAAAAAAATTATTAGCCTACTGCACAGTTCATAAATGTACAGAAAACTCCACATTCCACTTATTAAACTAATTTCGGACAAAATAAATTTTTAATAAATGGTATAAACTTACCTTCTGGTATAGTAATTTGATCAATGGGTTTTTTAACATCGACTCTCTCCGACTTTTTCTCGAAATATTCTTGTTTTTGATGTGTCATTGAATCGAATCGAGCGTTATTCAACTGAATATTGTCTTCTTGTTTTATTAATTGTCTCTTTTCCCCATGAGATTGTTGAAAATCTGTACGCATAACTGTCTCACCATGAAATTGACCGCTCATCTGAAATTGATTCTCATGATGGACTATATTTGCTCTTTCTCCTTTCATTATTGGTTGAGGTTTCGGAGGTCTGTAAAAGTCACCCTCAGGTGCCAAATGATCCTGAAATTTACAAGGTATAGCTGGACGGCCAACAGGAAATACTTCTTTTGGCTTGTCATAAAATTTTCCTTCACAAACGAGATTATCTCGAGGTATTACAACTTCAGCACGATCAGGTTTTCCAACAATATTTTCAGGACGCTTGGCAAACTCACCCTCAGGTTTCAATATTTGGTCAACGGGTCGCTTAATTGGATATTTTTCTCCTTTGGTTGGGGAAGTTTTTTCAGGTGGTCGGTAGAAATCTCCTTCAATTAGTATTTGATCAGGATGTTTTATCGGTTTTCTCACTTCTTGTGGTTGTACAGTTTCTTTAGGTCTTTGATAAAATTGGTCTTTATTAACCTAAATTTAAAAATAATGTAGTACCTAATTAAAAGAATGTTCAATATAATGCTTGAAATTAAATTCTCACCTGTAAATTGTCAGGTTGGGTAATTTTTTCGGCTGGCCTTCCTATAGGCACAGTTTCTTTCGGTTTTCCGTAAAATGGACCTTCACAAACTAAATTATCCCTTGGAAGAACGACAGGAGCCTTGTCGGGTCTCCCAACAACAACTTCTGGACGCTTGTAGAACTCACCCTCTGGCTTCAATATTTGATCAACTGGTCTTTTAGTAGGATATTTCTCTCCTTTTGTTGGGGCAATTTTTTCTGGTGATCGATAAAATTCTCCTTCGATTTGTATTTGGTCAGGGTGCTTAATTGGCTTTCTAACTTCTTGTGGTTGAACAGTTTCTTTAGGTCTTTGATAAAATTGATCCTTGTTTACCTAAATTAAAAAATAAGAAAAGTAATTGAAAAATGTTATACCACCTTAATTATACTAGTTACAAGATATTAAATACACACCTGCAAATTATCGGGTTGAGTAATTTTTTCTGCTGGCCTTCCGATAGGCACTGCTTCTTTCGGTTTTCCATAAAATGGACCTTCGCAAATCAAATTATCTTTAGGAACCACTATCGGTGCTTTGTCTGGCTTTCCAACAATAACTTCAGGGCGTTTGTAGAACTCACCCTCAGGTTTTAAGATTTGATCTACAGGGCGTTTAGTTGGATATTTTTCACCTTTTGTTGGTGCAGTTTTTTCTGGTGATCTATAAAATTCTCCTTCGATTTGTATTTGGTCAGGGTGTTTAATTGGCTGTCGAACTTCTTGTGGTTGTACAGTTTCTTTAGGTCTTTGATAAAATTGATCCTTGTTTACCTAAATATTTATACATGATATTATATATTCAATAATCGATATTATTGTAATAAAATAGTAAATTATTTTTATATAATGAAATTTACCTGTAAATTATCAGGTTGAGTAATTTTTTGAGCAGGACGGCCTACTGGTACAGCTTCTTTGGGTTTTCCATAAAATGGGCCTTCACAAACCAAATTATCTCTTGGAATAACTACTGGGGCCTTATCGGGTCTCCCGACAATAACTTCAGGGCGTTTGTAGAACTCACCCTCGGGTTTCAATATCTGATCCACTGGCCTTATAGTAGGATATTTCTCTCCTTTTGTCGGTGCAATTTTTTCTGGTGATCTATAAAATTCTCCTTCAATTTGTATTTGGTCAGGGTGCTTAATTGGTTTTCTAACTTCTTGTGGTTGAACTGTCTCTTTAGGTCTTTGGTAAAATTGATCCTTGTTTACCTAAATAAATTGTTGAACATATACTGGTATTTTATAAACAAATTTTTATTATTAAAAAATTACCTGTAGATTATCCGGTTGCGTAATTTTTTGTGCTGGTCGGCCAACTGGTATTGCTTCTTTTGGTTTCCCGTAAAATGGGCCTTCACAAACTAAATTATCTTTCGGAATTACTACCGGAGCCTTATCCGGTCTCCCGACAATAACTTCTGGACGTTTATAGAACTCCCCTTCTGGTTTTAAAATTTGATCAACAGGCCTTTTAGTTGGGTATTTTTCACCTTTTGTTGGGGCAATTTTTTCTGGTGATCGATAAAAATCTCCTTCAATTTGTATTTGATCAGGATGTTTGATTGGTTTTCTGACTTCTTGCGGTTGAACCGTTTCTTTAGGTCTTTGATAAAATTGATCTTTATTAACCTATATATTATATAAAATGAAAAGTTATTAGTCTAAATAGAGCAAACGTTTTTCTTTGAAGGCTTAAAAAATTTATTTATAATAAAATACCTGCAAATTATCAGGTTGAGTAATTTTTTGAGCAGGACGACCTACAGGGATTGCTTCTTTGGGTTTTCCATAAAATGGACCTTCACAAACCAAATTATCCTTTGGAAGAACGACAGGAGCCTTATCAGGTCTCCCAACAATAACTTCTGGACGTTTATAGAACTCACCCTCGGGCTTCAATATCTGATCCACTGGCCTTATAGTAGGATATTTCTCTCCTTTAGTTGGGGCAATTTTTTCTGGTGATCTATAAAATTCTCCCTCAATTTGTATTTGGTCAGGGTGCTTTATTGGTTTTCTGACTTCTTGAGGTTGAACCGTTTCTTTAGGTCTTTGATAAAATTGATCCTTATTCACCTATATTCATAATAATGATTCTTAATCGTGAGTTTATACAAAGTAAAACAAAGATTTTACTTTATTTAAAAATTTATTGATAATATAATAATAATAAGCTACCTGTAAATTATCGGGTTGAGTGATTTTTTGAGCAGGACGACCTACAGGGATTGCTTCTTTCGGTTTTCCGTAAAATGGGCCTTCACAAACTAAATTATCCCTTGGAACTACTACTGGGGCCTTATCCGGTCTTCCTACAATAACTTCAGGACGTTTATAAAACTCACCCTCGGGTTTTAAGATTTGATCTACAGGGCGTTTAGTTGGATATTTTTCGCCTTTTGTAGGTGCAGTTTTTTCTGGCGATCTATAGAAATCTCCTTCGATTTTTATTTGATCTGGATGTTTGATAGGTTGTCTAACTTCTTGTGGTTTCACTACTTCTTTCGGTCTTTGATAAAATTGATCCTTATTCACCTACATTCATAAAATGATAAAGGATTATATTCGTTTTGTAGTCCTTTTCATATTTTATCTCATAGAACGTCATTATATCAAGGCCAGAAAGCCCATTATAACCCGAAAATATCCTTTTGTGTGTAAAAGAATAACAAGAATCTTTTCTGGTTATAATGAGCTTTTTGGTCTTTTTTTCTATTTTTTTTTCTATTTTTGGTCTTTTTGAAGTTTTACTTGAAAATGCCTGAAAGCCATATAGATCCTTCAACAAAAGTTTAATAATAATAATTAATAAGTTACCTGTAGATTATCAGGTTGAGTAATTTTTTGTGCTGGTCGGCCAACTGGTATTGTTTCTTTTGGTTTTCCGTAAAATGGACCTTCACAAACTAAATTATCCCTTGGGACCACGACTGGAGCCTTATCGGGTCTCCCAACAACAACTTCTGGACGCTTGTAGAACTCACCTTCGGGTTTTAAGATTTGATCTACAGGTCTTTTAGTTGGATATTTCTCTCCTTTGGTTGGTGTAGGTTTTTCTTGAGGTCTGTAAAAATCTCCTTCAATTTGTATTTGGTCAGGATGTTTGATTGGTTTTCTGACTTCTTGTGGTTGAACGGTTTCTTTAGGTCTTTGATAAAATTGATCTTTATTCACCTAAAGTATTCAAAATTATTTATAAAGACAAAAGTCACAAAATATAAGAATTTTGTTTCAGAAAAAATACATACCTTTAAATTGTCAGGTTGAGTCACTTTTTCGGCTGGTCTGCCTTGAGGTGCTGGCTGCTTTTCCTTTCCTGTAGGAAAATATATAAGGCAAATACGTGAAATTTTAAAGTTACTTCTGGATAACTGGAAAATTTTTACATACCAATAAAAGGGCCCTCTTGTTTTAATGAATCAGGAAATTTGTATGGTTTAGTTCTCTCGATTTTTGGAGCTTCTTCGATTGGTTTTTTATAAAATTCGCCGGTCATCTTCAAATTATCATCGTGCCTCTTTATATCGGCCCTCAAGCCTTTTGAAATTTCTTTATAATCTGATTTCATACTACTCTCATTAATAACATCACTATACCTCATATCTTGCTTAATAGTGCTTCTTTCTTCATATTTGTGATCTTCTCGTTCAATTCGTGGATGTTCTTTAAATTCAGTTCCGGTAGTAGTTTGAAATATTATATCCCCCTCTGTTTTTGTATAAGTCCCACGGCGCTTTCCAACTGATCTTTCTGATTTTTTCTCATCATAATGAGTCCTATGAGTGCTCATAAAATCAGTTGATTCATTTTGATCAATTTTCAAATTATCTTCCCTAATATAAGGCATCCTTTTTGGCTGCATTATATATTCTGGTTGGTCAACTTTTTCAAGAATCGTTGTTGTAGTATAATTTTCATCTTGCCTAGACGTAGCTTTTACATTATTCATATCTGAACTTTCAAAAATAGTCTTGCTATCGTAACTCTCCTCGACAAGCATTTTTCCAGATGATGAAGTCGAATGATCCAACATAGTACTCGAGAGTTCTTTATTTGTCACATCAGATAAAAACATTTTTGAAGCTAAATTTGATTCAATTTCATTTAACTTGTATGAAGTTTTATCAGTTGATCTTGTTGTGCTTGTAACTCTTTCTTCAAGATCAATCGAGTCCTTAATTTCCGAAGAAAATGCTTGTGTTCCTTTAAATTCAGTTATAGACTTTTCAACAGCTTCGGTGGTTTCAAGCTCAGAGTTGTCATATTTTATTGTTCCTCTTGAGATTTCAGAGTCATGAATTCTTTTTAATTTTGCACCTTTCAAACTTGATTCAATATTGACACCATAGACATATGTATTGCTACTTGAACTTGCATTAGAAGTGGCTAACTTTTCCATTTCTGATCTCTGATGAACCATTTTACCATGATCGATTGTGCTCTCCATTGAACTAGTCGATTGACTTACGACAGTCATACCTTCAATGTTGTCCATTTTATGTCTGTGGATGGAACCTCCTGTTGCGACCTCATACGAAGAGCTCTGAACCGGAATCGATGTTTGCTCATTTGTTGATGAAATAATCGACGTTCGATATTCATTATCCATTGAAGACTCATCAATTTCCCATCTACCACCTCTCAATATTTTTCTTCCAGGCTTAATTAATCTATTTGACACAGTCGTTACTCCATATGTACTTGAGCTAAGGTCCTGTCCAATATTTCTTAACTCTGAACTTGATTCAGATATTATTCTTTCACTTTCTTCAATTTGCTTTTTTTCCAATAAACTCATACTACTTTTCATATCATTTTGATTTTGGCTTTGACTTGAGGAAGAGATGTGAGTTGTTGATGATTCAAAAGAACCACCATCTAATAAACCTCCAGATTTTTCATGGGAAACTGCTTTTGATGTTGTTGTATGACCATCAATTCCGCTGGATTTGTTATAATTATTATGCTGTGATGAAGAACTTGTAGAATATTCTGTTCCACCAAAATCAGTTATCGTTTCGATTTTTCCACCTCTTAATACTTTCTTTGTTTGCATAGTTTGCCCCCTATTAATATTGCTGAAATCTTTTAAATCTCCAGTTCCAGCACCAGAAAATCCTTGATTCATATTACTAGAGCTTTCCATTAAACTACTACTGCTATGCATATTATCAGCCTTACTTCCACTTTCCATTTTTGAGGATGAACTTTCCATCATATTAGATTTGGATTCAGAACTTGATTTAAATTCTGACGATTTTTTGTTTTCTGATGATGAATTCATACTAGAAGACTCCAATTTTTGATCCATATGTTGTTGCCCGTCCATTGATTGTTGTTGCTGAGACATTGAAGAAGAATATCCTCCAGAAGAGTATCCTCCAGCCATTGCAAATGCAGTTGAATAGGAACTACTCATCTGTTTTTCTTGTTGTTGTTGGGAAGAACTAGAAGAACTAAACTGTTGTTGAGACTGAGATTCTGATGATTTCATATCAGAGGCTAATGAGCTAGTCATGTCCATGCCCTGGTTTTGATTTTGGCTTTGACTTGAGGAAGAAATATGAGTTTTTGATGATTCAAAAGCACCACCATCTAATAAACCTCCAGATTTTTCATGAGAAACAGTTTTCGATCTTGTAGTATAACCATCAATTCCGCCACCGATATGTTCATATGTTGATGTGGAAAATTGTCCAAGATTTGAATCGTCGAGTCTCAATCTACAAAAAATGTTACATTAATTAAGTAAAATTGGTATAAATGAGATATTTTTGATTATCAAATGAATTATTATTCGCAGATTCTCTTAATAAGCCTATTAAAAAATATTTTGATTTTGAAGTAGGTAAATTGTGCGCATATGAAATTGAAACTCAAAATTTCAGAGACCTCGGCTGCTGGAGATTTAATTTTAAAAAATTTAAATGGTAGAACACGCAGATAATTTTGTGCCAAAAGTATTTCTTAATTATGGGCATTTGCAAATAATTTGCATAAATAAAAACCTTTTTTGAAGTTCGCCATCCTTTTCTTGAAATTCATCTTTATAGGTAGAACTTAGTTCAATTTTTCCAGTTTCTAAAGGCATTGAGGTTTGTGGTCTTTTCATTTTTGACCTTTCCACCTACATCAAATTCAAACAAAATACATTAACATTAAATAAATACTTAAAAATCAGTCGGGGTCTAAACGCCCACCTCTTTGAAAAACACAGTATTTCACCCTTTATGGAAATCATTGTTTAAACATAGTATGTATTGTATAATTTCCATTTAAGTATTTTAAAAGCTTTTTAAAACGAATCCTATCTAACAAAGACTAATTCTCACCTGTGAAAATCCTTTGAATTGTTCTTGACTTTCTGAGGTTTTACTACTACTTTGTGCACCGGAAGTTGAAGAAAATGAATAAGAACTCATTCCTTCTTTGACATGGTCAGTTTTATATTCGCCATGTTTTCCAGACGAGTGAATACATTTATGTCCGCTAAAAAAATACATAAGAAAATTCATTAGGCTCAAGCTTAAAATAATATTACTAATCGAAAATTGAAACTTAAATCCTTATTTTCCTAAAATTTAAAATGCAATATTGTGCTAATAATGTTACATTTCTGATTTATTATGAATTATGATTTATTGTGATTATCCCTTTCTAATTTTGTCCAAATTTGGTAGTAGATTAAAATGAAAAGAATATGTCATTTCAGATTATTTGTCATATTTTTTTAAGCTTTAGGTTAGTCTTGAAATCATACTTGAAATATTTAAACATAAACTATCTAAATGACAACAGGCAGGGGAGTCATTTGCATACAGTTTTAAAATGGCCTGTTAGAGCCTCCTGTGACTTTTTCATCGAAATTTGGAATTACAGTACAAGATTGAAATTGAAATAGAAGGACATAAATACAAAATAATGCATTAATTAAGATCTAATATTCGATGTGATCAGGTAGGAATTATTCATATAACCCATCATGAATAAATTAGATAAAGGTGAATAAACACGATGTTTTTCCCTACTCATGTTGATGTGTAAAAGATTGCAAAAATTTATTCGAATCACGTCTAAATCCTTAAAAACCAATAAGAATAAGAATTTTTATTCCCAAGATCAAATTATAAATTTAACTCTGCACTGTGGGATATCAGTTTATGACATAATGAATGAGTTGAAAACTAAAAACTTATGATAATTAAATTTATAATGATTTTTAAATAGATAAACTTAAAGGTACCTGATGCCTAAATACCTATCCTATATGCCAATTTCCAATGCCAACAGTACGAGTATATATTTATACGTAGGTATTAGGTATAGGTAAGGTACCCATTACCCATATAAGAATAATATAGTACCTACATCCTATCAAAAGTACATAATATGTACTACCTATATGTACTATTAGGTAGGTACATTATGTTCATCACTTTTTGAAAATGAAAGGATTTTCTAATTCCCAATACAAATATTTATATTTAAAATTTTTGCAAACACGAATAGCAAACTTCTCCTGTCAGTAAAGTCATTTATTTTACCTACAACTTGTAGGCTACAAGTTACAAGTCACAAGTAGATAGACGATACGATATTATTTGCAAAAAAAACTCTAAACCTAAACAAGCATAAGTGCAATCGAAATATGAAAAACCTAACCTTTGTGTACTTTTCATCAGAGTATCTGTCCAAATTATAATTATTAAAATTTCTTTAGTTTAGAAACATAGTAAAATCCTAATGAATCAAAACCAAAACTCATAGTATGTTAAGCTATGCTCTGAAAATGATAATTATTACTTGCGAGGGACGAGTCTCGTTCAATTACACCTTTTTCCGCTGACCTTGTCTAAATTTTTGCTTTAAAACTTTAAATGGACCAAAACTAAAGTAAAGCCTGATACCTAATAGGTATTCACTATCAGCACAGTATAGTATACTGTACAATATAGTAAAGTATGATCTCACCCTTTACTTCCTTCATAATAAAAATATAGTGCCTGTGCCTTAGGTAGTAAATATCTTTAATAGATTGTATATAGACATATAGACACTTGCCTCTGCCTACCTAATCTTTGAAAATTCTAATAAACTTAAACTAAAAACGTGTCATACCATACCATACTTAATTAGAATCATAAAATTGAAATAAATAAATAAATTAGGTAGGTACTGACTATTATGCATCTATAAATACTAAAATATCTGTAAATATCGATTTTTGCCAAAAAACATTAGAAAGATAAATACCCTACTACCAATAATTTCTTTGAATTATATCAGACCTTTATTGATATTTACTATATAGGTAATAGGTAATAGGTATATGTATATGTACCCTACTTATGTAGAGTAGATGCATTTTTGAATTTATGTAACACTTTTTGTCCAAAAATTTACGCTTTGTGAACATGCTACAAATATTACGTTCCTTTATTAATATATGTATTAAAATACCTTAAAGAAAAAAAAACCTTCAAAAAAATGTAATAGCCAGCAGTACCTATATAACAAAGCCTTCTAATAAAGAATATGAGTTAACCCACAGAGTAAGAACTAATTTTTTGCAAGGACTTTTAATTTTATACATTTTATCTTTGCCTTACTACTATTACTGACTACAATTATACGAGTAGTGACTGTACAATGTGTTTGAAAGCGAATTGAGTAGCATATCATCATTATTTTATTTCATACTTTTTTTTACATTTAATAATAGACTACTGACCAGGTGAGTCAATTTATTGTCTCATGATTACGATCATACCATTATATAAACCTACCAGTAGGCAGTAATGCACCTGTTTACTAAGTACTAGCCTGCTGATGATTTGGTCTTTAATTCTTGTTTTTTCTCATTTAAGGGTGATGTACAATACTTGTATTATCAGAGTAAATGTTATAAAGAACCATTTAATTATTGTCAAATTAAAATTTACAGGTAAAAAAACCTACGCATATATGAGTAAGATTTGTAGCTTTTCCTTTACTATTATTATAAGTATTGTATTATGAGGAGAACATGCATAAAGTTAGTGACTTTGACTCGATTTTGAATCTTGAATTTCGAGTGGGTGAAATCTCATATTTGCCCAAAAACGGATCGTGAACCAGTTCGAGAATAAAAGTTTCAAAGTCAAATGTCAAAATGAGACAAAAACGTGCAAGGAGACAGTGATATATACTTATTTAATCATTTTTCTCGAACAAAAATCAAATAAATATGTTCAGCAGAAGTTGCTTTTAAACTTTAAAAAAAAGGCATCACAAAATTCATAAAATGGAAGATGACGTGATCCCTCGATTCGCTTTTTAATCAAATTCTATTCAAGGTCAATCTATACCTATTTATTTAGAAAATAGAACGTGTATTGTGTATAGTACACAAGTTAAATTAGCTATTTAATATTTAGGTACTCCTATGTAGATAGTTCCTATTCCTATTTCCTTTGAAATTTAAAACAATACAAGCATAATTTTTTATATTTTATATTGTCACCCCCATTAACCAAAATTTTCTCTATTAACTTACTCAACTTTAGCCCTACCCATTCCTATTCCTATTGATAGTAAAATTAAACAACATAGTGTTTAGTATTAAAATTAAGCCAATTGAATTGTGAATTTAACACTTAAGTCAAGAGTTAATGCAATATTTACTAATATTTATTTTGAGATATATGCAAGCAAGTAATAGTAAATAGTTTAAGTGTCTATGATGTAAAGTACTTGAAGCATAAATGTATGATATCACTTGAACTCGAATTCAAAATTCAATTTCTTGTCTTGAGCATTCAAGTTTGATTCGAAAGTCTCTTTAAATGGACTCTGTCAAGATATGAAATCGACATGACTATGAACAGAGAACCATAAAGTTAAATCTGTGTCTGTGAGATAAAATTGTAGATTTTAATCATTACTTACCTACTATTACTTAAATACAATATTTTGATTTTGGTCAACAATGTAAAGTTAACGAGAGAAATGAGCAAAGGAACAACCGATTAACAAAAGTATTTCATTGACCATTGACCTCTTGATAATCAAGGAAAATCATTCCGTTTTAGACAAAAATTTATCAATCAAACAAAATTCTTAATACATCTACCTAGTACCTTAAATACGTCGCTTTTATGCATTTTTATGCACTATGCAATGCATAGTGTGCATTAGGTATCAGTAATATATTAAAATGTGAGTATTGATTATTAAAATTTCCTATTTAGAGCCTATATAGTATAAGTAGATATTGCAATGCAAATACCTTATAAAAAAGTTTTAACAGTTGAATAAAAAATTTGATTGGAATTGCAACTATAATTATAATTTACAATCACACTGTAGAGTACTAGTACTAATGACTAGTACCCTACCTAACTACATATACATAATTGTAATTTCAACAGTGCATGAAATGAATCCAAATTAATAATAATACCAAATATTCTGACCTAATTACAATATTTTGCATTTGCAAATGTGGAAAAAGCATGTTCTGAAAACATGTAGTAAAATAATTATATGTACTTGTACGAGTATCCTCAAAATGTGAAGCATTTTTTGATAAAAGCCAAGATTTTACATTTTTACTCTAAGCTAAAAATATTTTTTAATTAAATAAGAAAATAATCCTAGGTACTGTTACTGATATTTCTCATCTAACTACTAAATCTTTTAAGAAAAGCCGAAAATTCTATGAACTAGTAGTAGTAGTGGTACCTACTATCAGTAGGTACATAGTAAATTTGATGATGGTGAGATGTAGGGCAAAATAATGAAATTATTCCTTTTTTGTGTTTGTGACATATGTAAATAGTTATTAAGCCTGACCTAAACTTTAAACCATGTAATTTGAAATTCGACTTGCACAAAAAAGCCTCCTTTATTAAAATTTTTTTGGACTAAAAAAACTTTTTGCAGGTATGTACATACATACCTACTAACTACTACTAAAGTAGGCAGTCAGTCATTCAGTCAGACAAAACATGAAAGAATTCAATCAATAATTTTTGGGGGAAACACCTTTACTAAATTGCTAGACACCTAAAAATATCAGAAAATGTGTACCTATACTACCTACATAGAAAGGCAAAAAGTGTCACAAATTTGATATACCTACCTATTGTAAAAATATTTTACTTATAAGTACCTGTGCCTATCTAGTATAAACTACTCATATAAACATAGAAAATTCAATACTTACCCACAAGTGCAGATTTTGCATACACATAATTCATCAGCATTTTCTATTTTCGACTTGGATTTACTTTTTCCTTTATCTTTGTCCATTTTGAAATTTTTTTGAGAAATAATTTACCCCAAAAATTTTAACTCGTTTGCACTCGCGAGAATTTTATTTCACTTCTGTAAATTAGAAAATGATATAAAAAAAGTTTAGAAAACTTATTTCAATCAAAAGCTGTAAAATTAAGCCTAATTTTAATTAATTATCTTCGAATACGATTAGTTTATAGTATTATTGCCACTTAAGATTTAAGATTTAAGATTCACTATTCCAAATAAAAATATATTATTTTATGATTATGATATTTTTTGAGAGAGTATATATTTAAGTTTAGTTCAGCTAAAGAGCTGTTTCAATTGTAGACTGAGCTAGCCAAAATAATATACAAGGCCTTAACAGGTTGACTGAATGCAAAAAAAATCTCAAACTCCCACTCTCACCGTCCATCAGAATTAAATCACCAACAATACTTGTAGTATTAAATAGTAACAGTGTGGGCTTCAATGCATCTCGAATATACTATACCCTAATTAGAGTTAATTTTTTTTTCTTTTTGGCAAAAAGATGACTAATAGTTTGTAGTTTGTTACCAAGTCTTTATACTAGAGACCTAGACTATCTATCAATTCATATTAT
Source organism: Nanhermannia cf. coronata Gr-Ori-00579 (assembly GCA_034699045.1). NCBI lineage: Eukaryota > Metazoa > Arthropoda > Arachnida > Sarcoptiformes > Nanhermanniidae > Nanhermannia > Nanhermannia cf. coronata Gr-Ori-00579. The sequence continues at coordinate 20,518 of JAQIXA010000330.1, forward strand.
TTGCACTTTGTTGATGAAAGAAATTTGAAATGAAATGAACGAGTGGGCAATTTTTTGAGAATATGTACATTATACCATACAGATACATATAGGTATATAATTTTCCAATACCAAATATGAACACTTTTTGGTTTTGGTCTCGGTTGAATTCACTTACCTATTTAAAAGAAATCTAAATTGAATATCTAATGTTAATGCTAATCTTAAATGTGCGTTCTTTATGCCGTTTTTATGTCTTTCGATTCGATCTATTTGGTTAAAGTTCTTAAAATTATTATGATTAACAACGAATTCTCAAATATTTGATCGTACTTATTACAATACAGTATACTGATACATAGTTCTAAACAAGGTACCTAAGTATATTGAAAATATGTACTATGTTTATGTAGGTAGCAATTTCTCAGAAATATAGTAAGCTAATATTAAGAATGATTTGGGGCTACCAAGAATGCCTGGATTTTATTAATGTATAGGTATGCACGCCCACAGCACCATCCAATACAGTATGTAAATATATTTAAATATCTTGAATTACATTCTTTACCCTTATATTGGGACTGCTTCTAAACATAGTATTACTTAATTCTTCAGTTAGGTATATTCTGTTGGATTAAAAATTGTATACTATTGGATTTAGATGCAATTCTCTTCACTATAAAAAGATGCAATTTATATAGTAAAATAGTTTTGGACTATCACGAAGGAAAGCTCCAATATCCTGAAGATTCTCATATCAATTTGATTCTTAAAATCAATTCATCCCCATATAAGTAGGGTACCCTACTTATCCTGCCTCTATGAAACTTATTTTTAGTTAGGTCGGCTGAAGCTCAAATTCTTAAAATGAGAATTTTTTAAATTAAAGGTAATGAAACCACATTCTTGAACTTTATTGATTACTGATTCTTGAGCTTTTTAGTTTATTGATCTGATTCAAGTAATTTTTGATTAAAATTTTCGACGGCCGAGCATTATAGCTCAAAATATATTCATATTTACACGAGCTAAAAAGGAGAGAAACTTTTTATGAGATAAGAGATAGAGAGATTATTACTTTCAAGGGGTTAGAGGACATGAGGTAGCCTTTTATGGTCATCTAGCAAACCAAAAGCCGCCTTTCCTATTTCATCCATCTCTTTCGAAGAATAACAATCACACCACACTACACGAGTAAAAATGCAGAACCTAGCATTACTATTGTATCGTACAATGTTTTCCACTACCACTACTAATAAGAGCTAACCAAAATCAGATGAGTGTTTTAATCTCGAAATATCTATAAAAATATTTATGTTTGAGATTTGTAGGTATATTTTTTTATCTTGCTGAGACTGCTAGCTACAATAACCTCATCACTACTTCACCTACATGCGTGCATACTTATATTGTTACAATATTTTTCAAGTCCAAAGATATTCAGAGTAATAGTAATACATAACCACCTACACATTCAAAAGATACTTAACACGTCAATAATTTAGTAATACATAGTATAAGGCATCAGGCTAGTATATTGGTCGTTGATGACGATGACACGTTTCAATAAAAGTCTTACCTACTCAATGATTAAAAATAATCTCACGGATGAAATAAAATTTAATTCTAATTAGTAAGATATCGTAAGCAAATTTTACCATTTTAATGAAATACATTTCTCGAGTTTAACCATTTTTCGATATCGATCCTTCTAATACTAATATATTGTGTGTACCTACATAACATACTGATATTATGTAAGTACTTGTATAGATAAAGAATATCAGAAGAATTTTCCAGCAAACCTTATACTCGCATAAAAATGTTATAATTGCGAAAAAAATTGAATCTCTTTTAAGTAGGTAGTAGGCACCTATTTTACCTACTTATAATAAGTAGATAGATTTTGAGCCAATTCTTTGGCCAAATAATCAGAAAAAATGCCCTTTTATTATTATGAGCAGCTGAAGACAAAAGAGATAATGGATTTCTATAAAATATTATTTATGATCCAATCTTAAAATCTTAAACTGTGGTTAAGTTCAAGTCAATTTTTTATTTTTTGGAAAGTGCAATTGAAATAACCCACCCATGAAGTTTAAAAAGTTGATTGTACCATTAACATTAGATTTTTTACCAGGCAGTTGTAGGAGTTTAATAATAATAATTTTTATGAACACAAGTCACGCTATAGTGTATAGTATCTGGTACTTATAGTAGAATTGATTCACTAAAAAAGATTCATTATTCACTGTTCACCTTAAACCTTAAACTTTTCTATATGGAATTGAAGATTAATCTTTATGCGGGTAAACTGAAACTGTGATCTCAAGTCAAGGGCTCCTTTGATTATAACCAAAAACTAAATCGAAAAAATTCTCTCCAAAGAAATTTAATAATCGGCCCACGTAAAATTATTGGCTACAAATGGTAACAGACGAATAATGAGGATCATCAGATCAAAATCACTTTTATTATCCTGCTGAATGCCTGAATGCAAAAGTATGTAATTGCCAAAATAATTTCTGAGAACTGTGAACAATTGCAATTTTACAATTCTTCATTGCAATGGTAGGTAAATTGTGTACCTTTCTAATCTACAAAAAGTTCCCTAAAAGGCACGAGTCCTTCGATTATCTAGTTTATAATCAGAATCAGTAAGGTAAACACTTATTAAGAAAGTAAAAATGCAAATCGAAAATCTTTAGCCTAGAAAAATTATCACTCACTTTAATTAAAAAGGTTTATACAACAAGTTATAATATTTTTACTTTTATACTTAAAGCATAGTCGATAGTTTATATAAAGTAGTACCTAGGCATAGTCCAAAAAAAAAGGATACTTCAATGCAATTATGAATTAGTAGATTATTTTATCAATCGGCATCGGCATACCTAGTGAATTGATGCAGTGTAAAATAGATAAGAAATATTAATATGGATATGAAAAGGTAATGTAATACTACTTTACGAAAAGCTAAAAAATTGGGGCACTCGAGAGTATTTTCAAGAACCATTGACTACCTATGACTTTAGGCTCGAATGTAACTGAATACTCGTTCTTTCATAATTTCGGTTTCTTTCAGTGAAGTTGACCGAGTTTTCCAAAGGCATTTGATACAAATCTCCTACTTCTACCTAATATCTAGAAAGTCAATAATAGTAAAAAAAAGTATGAATATTGCAGACATACTCGACTTGAACATAGAAAACGTGTCTTGGTGGTACAAATGTTTATCAGCCACAGCTGATGGTTTTTACCTCCTTACGACTAGTCATGGTAACCATTTTAGAAAACAAATCCGAAAATCTTGCGCTAAATTCATTTACTTCTTAAATACCCACCTTAGGTTTTTAGCTTGCATGTTCCTTTTCGCCCTCAATTTTTCATAAATTATACGAATTTCTATACATACAATTTACAAAAGAAATTCCATATTCAGAAAAATGAATGTTATTCTAATTGCATGTCTGTGGGCTGTTTATACTATACTACTCTCATCAATTATGATATATTGTAGGCCAAAGTTGGTCACTCACTTTAATCTTTGGTCATTGTACCCTAATACTATCCAAATTAAACTAAAATTACTAGGTATATAGTATCAGTAATTACATGTACCTATCAAAAGATAATAGAAATAAGAAAATATTAGGCAACGAATTTTCAAGCACTTTTCTATCTGTATAATTAAAAAAAATAACAAAGTAATTTTGTTATTGTGTTCGAATTTCGAATATAAAGCACTTTTTCACTTAAATATGGAATAGATTTAAGAGAGAAAAGATTTATTCAAAATAATATTCTTGCAAGTCTTAAAAGAAAGAAAAGTAGGTATTTTAATAGAATCATTAAGCGTAATAAATTAATTATTAAATATATATCGGTAATATAATGTATCTGGATTAATCTTAATTTTTGACTATGAAAGTAAGGATTAATTTAATTAATAAATTAATATAATATTAATATTAGGTAGGTACTTGCCTTCACACGGTTATATTGTTAGTTATTTTTAACTATTAGTATTCTCTTCATCGTCAGTAATACGAGTATCCTCCGGTTCTGGTTGATTATCCCAGGTAGAAAATAAATTACTATCATTAGACTTAACTGCAATCCTAAGTAGTTTTTTTGAAGGAGGTCGGCGATTAGGCATCATTTTTACACGAGTCTATAATATAATATAATAAAATAAATCAATAATTATTATTTTAATATAATATGAAATCATTTGTGTGCTAAAATTAAACTCTGTAGATAATCAATATTTGAATTCGAATGAAATTGTTCTTTTACTATTAATATTAATATACTCTAATAACTAATAATACTGCAAGGTAAATGCAAGCTAAGGTATTATTTTTATTTTAACATTATCACTAGCTAAGTACCTAACCTAATATTAGCAATAGTCTAGTCTAGTATCTTTATAAAAGTTGATTAAGTATCATAGGTATACATTACGTATAACAAAAGATTCTCATTCCATCTTAATTTATAAATACTAAAAATTAAAAAATGAATACCAACCTTAGCGGGACCAATTAAAAGATTCGATGATTCCGATTTCGAGTTTGTAGAAGTTTCAATTTCTTGACTCGATAGCATTTGGTCTTCAAATTCTGAAGATTTTTCCTTATCTTCATCATCTGAATCTTGCTCTAATGTCTCTGTTACACTATTCTTTTTTATTTTTGTTGGTCCATTAGCTAATAAATTATTCAGATTGCTTAAAAAATTACTATTATTCGATGATCTTATAGATTCACTCGGTTTCATTTTTGGCATTTCTTTTGATGAGCATTGAGAGCTTTTTGATGAGAATAAATCACTTTCATCAGAATCATCAGAGTCTTGGAATAAGGAACTTTTGACTTGTAATTTTGGTTTTGGTTGAGGATCACTTTTTTTAACATTATCTTCTTCAACTAAAGCTAAATCTACACTATCATTTGAATAAGTAGTAGTTACATTAGGTTCAGATTCCGGTTCAATTTTATTTGGAGTTGGTTTGTTTATTTCTTTACTATCTGTATTCGGTTTTGGCGTTGGCGAAGAAAAAAATAAATCTTCATCCTCATTATCTGCAAATAAATTATCCAATTTCTTATTGATCTTGATACTACTATTGCTTTTTGTAGTTTTCATCAATTCGTCTTCTGAATCTGAATCGTCAAATAAAGATTTTTTAACTTGTAATTTTTTAATAATAAGAGCTGGCTTTTTTATTGACGATTTATCTTTAATTCTTTTGAAAAAAAGATCATCATCACTTTCGTCTTCAAATATATCCTTTGGTGATGGCGATTTAATAGGAACTGAATAAATAATAGGTTGTGGTCGTGGGTTTTGATCTGTAGTCTTTTTACTATGAGTAGCATTATTATCCGTTACATGATTTTGAACTTGAACTTGAACTGGGTTCTTTTTAACTTCTTTCTTTCCTACTTGTGGAATAGGTTCTATAATTTTACGTTCAAATTTCCTATTTTCATTATAATTTTCTTCACCAATTTCATCATCAAAAATATTATCAATTTGCGGTGGATATTGTGATTTAATAGTAATTGCAGTAGGTGTAGGACCAATAGTTTGACTTTGATGCTGCTGACTTCGATCCGTGCAAAACAAATCTTCACTATTTGATTTTTGAATAATAGTAGAGTCCTTATTAGTAGAAATAATTTTTTCTTCTTTAGACGCTCCTTGTTGTTGAAATTCTTTGGATTGATTAGAAAACAATTCAGAAATTGGTTGTACAGGATTCAATTTTGGAATAGATTCAACGGTAGGAGACTTATATTTGGAATTAAATTCTTTATTTGAAAATATATCATTTTCATCTTCACTTTCATCGTCAGCAAATAAGTCAATTTTTGGTGGTTTTTCATCAAATATATCTTCTAAATCGTTGTTGAAAAACTTTTGACCTGCTGGTACAAAATCGTCTTCACTTTCTTCATCGCTTTCACTCAAAGGCGGTGGTGGACATTTACTTTTAATAGCATTGTTAAGGTCATCAAGAAATGATTGTCGAGGATTTACCTATTTTACAATACAAAAACATTTCATTTAAAATAACTTCAAAAATCAGTTAATATTCTAGGATTCGATTGTGATGTTTACCTCTTTTTGATTTAGCTGAGGTTGATCAATTATTGGTTTATCACATGCTGCTGAAAGATCATTTGAGACTGAAGATCCGACTGAAAAAGCCTGATCTGCTCCATCATGGTCACCAAATAAACTACTTGTCGAGCTTAACGATTGAACAGACTAACAAGATAAAAAATATTTAGTTAGACAAATGAGTAGGCAAATATTGAAGATTTATTTAGAATTTCTAACCTCCTTAGACTTAATTGAAGAAGAATTTCCAGCTGTAATAATTTCTGGAGCAGATAAAATACGAGGATCTGGATTAGACTCATAAAAATTAGTTGCTTGATGAGCATTACTGTAATTGCTAGTAATATCAATAAATCTTTTTTCAATTTCATCTTCCTCTTGTTGATTTTGTAAAATAACATTTGTCTTTACAGGAATTCTATTTTCATCAAAAATACCACAAAATCTACTGCTAAAGAATTTTGGCGATCCAATTAAATGTGGAAATTTGTATTCTTCTTGTGCGTTTCTAAATATTAAAAGAATTTTTAAATTGAATTTCTTAAAATAAAAGCGAACAAAGAAAAGTTTCTTATTTTATCTTACATTTCATGACCCTTTTGTTCAGTAAATGTAATGCCTATTTTAATTGCTTCTTTCATTTTAATTTTAAGCTCAGATTCCTTTTCACTTTTCGTTTTGTGTTTTAAAATTTTAGGCACTGGAGTCGAGGCCGATTCTTCTTGAAAATCTTGAACTGAAAATTTAAAAAAATTCATTAATTTTATTAGTCAACTTTAATACTACATAACACCATATTATACTATACTTTATACTATAATTAGTTGGTTAAGATTCAATTCTAGTATTTGTACTTACCAGAATTTTCAACAAATTGATTATTAGCCAACATTAAAAATTCACTAGTTGCATCTACACAAAAAAAAGAAAATGATCAAAATTAGTATAAAGATTATTATATATTATCAAATTCTTTGTAATTGTAATAAAATTATCAATTAGTTTAGTTACTTAGAACACGAGAATCCAGAAGTGACTACAAGTAGGTAGGTACATAATTTAAAAAAATACAAAAAATTAGCAATAGAACAAAAAATCATAAAGGACTTATTTAGTTTGTAAATGAACTTACAATATCTCTTTCAAGGCGACTTATATTTTTCGTTACATCCTCTGCTGAACTAACAAGATTCTGTATAAAAAATGAGTCATCTTGTCATTAATCACCGTTATGTATTTTATGGTAATTTTATTCAAATCTTATTCAGCCCTGAAAAACAAGACTTTAGCCCCAAAATATATAAATTCATATTGAATTGAATGAATGTAGGTCTAAAGCTGGTTTTTCAAAGCTAAGCAGATTTAAAAGAATCTAATAAACTCGATTCGATCATTTTCATTAAATATTTTTTATAATTTACATTTGACATTTCTTTCAGCTTCATTAATAGCGCATTATCACAGCCTAGATTCCAACTTGAGGACATAGAGATCATGTCCTGTTTTGACATAGTCCCATCACCACCACCAGAATTTTGACCTGACCCTGATGGCAAATCAGAATCCTACAAATACAAACAAATTACAAAATACAAATAATAATAATAATACATGGTAATAATACAAATATTTTGTTCAAAACGGGTTTTTCAGAACTGAATTATAATTTCATTAAAATAACTTACCATTTAGATCCGAAATTGGAATGATTACAATTAAATAAGAAAAGATAAAAAATGAATCGAGGAAATGATCATTTTAAAACACTCGACACTTGTTTGTTTTTGTTGACAAACAGGTTTAACCAGGGCAGGGACAATTGACACCTTGGACTTTGGCCAATTCGTAGTTAGTAAATAGAGCACCCCAGTTGTCACTTTTTTGTCATTTTTTGTGCTTAAATTACAATTAATTAAAAAATAATTAAAATTTTAAACTAGGTACCTAATTTTTACGACAAAAAAATAAAAATACTTTTTTTACTTGACATTTTTGAAGTCACGAGATTTTCAGTTGGATTTAGCAACTCTGTTTTTGAACTTTCGATTTTTGGAATTTCGATTTTTTGGGTGAATTGATACTAAATTTTTGGAGCTGAAAAACCAGATTTAGGTCTAATCGTAACTCTAAGCTTTTCCTGTTCCTATTATTCAAGTGTAGAACCGAGCTCAAAATATGGTTTTTCAAAGCTGAATGAAATGACTAACACGAAAACGTTAATTTGAAAAACTTGGATTTACTGACGGGCTGATTACTGACTTTACTTTGATTTGACTTAAAAAAATATAATGAAGCTTGTACCTGTAGACTGTAGATTACTCCAAGTCCTTGTCATAATAATTCAGCTGATTTCAGCTCTGAGAAACCCAATAATGAGAATGGTCACAATTGTACAGTAATGGCCAATCACTAATTACTAATCACTAATCACGTTTAAATTAAATACTGATATATCAGATCTAAGTTAAATGAAAGGTTTTTATATACCTACACCTACCAGCCTACACCTAATTATGAACTTGAAACTTTCATAAGCTTGATTATTGATTATACTGTACTTGATTATGATACTATCTAGAATCTAGATAAATATTAATTTTAAATTAAATTGCTTTTTCCTATTTAAAGTTAAAATCATAATCCTACGATAATTGTTCAAACTATTAACTAAGTAGGTATATTAAAAAAGTTATACAAAAGCTATTTTTCCTAATAAAGACCTTGAAACTTACAATATGATATTATGATTTAGTATAGGATAGGAATAATCTACAGATTATATGAGATTTGAGAAGATTAGATTTAGGATATGGCTATTAGTTAGGATTAGATCAATAATTGTATCTACGACCTATGATTTATAATGTTTTTGTATTGAATACTCAAGTATTTATTATTTAATTACTTGTATAATTCTGTAAAGGTAATTATAATAATTTGCTTTACTTCTTATAATTCTAGATATAACAATTTTGAAATAATTTTATGTATTTTTTGCAGTGTTCGTTCGATTCATAAATCCAATAAAAGCTAATTTCATAGTATTCTAACATCAATTTTAATTATACTATAGGTAATGTATAGTAATAATTTCAAAGTATTTTATATAAGGTATTTTATGGCTTACCCTCTATATATTATACATAACATTTTAATTGTTTCAAGTTTTAAATATATTTTAACAAACTTACACTAACGATATAATAGTTATAATATTAGACATTTGATCAATGCATTATTTTATGAAAAAAATATTTAAATTACAGTATTTATGTATGCTTAGTCAATTAGTATTCCATAAATTGAGTAGAATATTAATTACCTAAATACATATTATATGATTATAGCACTAAATTATCAAGATTAGTTCAGAGTTCAGAATTTTCAGTCTCAAATACCTCATTCACACAAAAAAGTTACTTAAAAATCCATTTATATAATTATAGTCTGTTCATTTAATTCAGCTCTAAAAAATACGATTCTGATTTGTAGCCTCAATTTTACGAGGATTTCAATACAAAATATGGATCCAGAATTCATTAATCCAGAGCCTAATTAAATGAGCAGATTATATTTCGAGTATGTAATAGTTAAAAACCAGATTTTGTAATTTTATAAAAAGTCATTCATATCAAGAATTTTGCTTTTTTTACAAGAAATGGTAGGGTACAATTAAAATCAGATAAAATAATTAAAACTTACAAATATGGTTATCATTCTTAAAATTCTTTTAAAAAAAACGTCTTATCACAAGACTACTTATAAAAATTGTTTTACGAGTTTTCATACATAATACTTATGTATATTAGTAGTACCTAGTTTGATTACATAACCTCTAAAAAAGCTACTTTGAAATGACTATTAAAAAACTTAAAATTATTTAAAATATGACCAAAAATTCGACCAGATCATATTTTTTACAATATAATAAGCACCCATTATAAATTGACTTAGATTTCCCGAAAAATGATTAAAAATTAGACAAAATTAATTTCTTTTACATATTTCTTTACGTATTTTTTGCGAACTTAAGTTATACATTTGTTACTAAACTAATAAAACAAAAATGATTATTTAACTACATATATCTTTTCTAATAGTGATATTCTTATCTCAAACAGAAATCTTAGATTTCGTAATGTAATCAGCTGGGCGAAAACTAGGATTTCAAATTGAAATAAGAATAACACTAAAGTACAAAACGATTGTTTGTAAAACTACATAAATATCTACCATACTTAAACTATAATAGGACTCATACTTACATCTTTAGATTCAGCATTTTACAAATACATATTCGCTTTATAATTTCTCTAATAAATTAAATTTCTCTAATTAATAGTTATATACATTTGCTAATTACTATACAATTAATAGATAATATATCGATCGATCGAGTTATGGTGTAGTTATAAGTATATTTTTAAAAATAATTTTGATTCAATTCTGCATAAAAGATATATATTATAATATTATATAATTAGGTAATTAAATATCATTTCTTCGACTCTTTTATATACTAATATTGTATATAGCTAATATTGTATTGTATAAGTTAATTGTAAGGTACAAAAACAGTTTTATAGGTGTGATTTTTGGCCAGCTAGTTCATAAAAGAGTACATAAGCTTCACTTGATACGATACTGCTCTTTGAGATTCCTGATACTCTGTAAAAAAGCAAAAAAATGCAAAATTATGATCAATATGACCAATATTACACAAGTAATATTACGTAGATTAGTACGAAATAAATTTTTTTTATGAAAATATCACAATTTCTTGAAAATTTCGAGTTTCTAATTAGAACAATTTGTCTAAAAAATCTAGACCTTTTCTCCCTGGTAAATTTTATTACCTTGAATCATTATAACAGTGCCATTCTCCAGAAATAGGATGCTTGCAAGAGGCAATGTAATGGCCTACAAGGAAAAAATTGAAAATTATGTTAAATATGTACATATCATATAGGTATTTAGAGATAATCTATGTAATTTATTTTAATACTAACCAGAATAGGCTGATCCTGAGTGGTTGCTAATACCATATAGATTATAAGATACCCCTTGATTTATATTAGTAGTATATGGCCCAAGGTCAAGACCACTTAATGGGAAATCGATAACTGGAAAATAGATAAAAGAAATAAATAAATTATACGGGTATTTAAGGAAAATTTAATAGAAATCAATTTAATTGAATATTGAAAAAAGTGACATAATGGGACTTTTACCATACAGAATATTATTATGTACGAGTACTAATAGAAATGTATTTACCTGTGCTCAATTTCCCTCGATAGCGTTCATTTGGCGAGAATCTTTTAAGATGTATAACAAGTATTTTAGGGAATTTTTGAATGAGGAAACTTTTCGTGCATTTCTGTCGCTTTTGACATTTTGAACATGTTGGCTTCTCGTCACCATCCAGGATCTCTTCTTTTGTAAATAGGTCCAGACACTGTGTTAGTCGCGTTTGTGATGATCTTGATGGAATTGGCAACTGGAAAATGAACAAAAAGATTTTTTTAGCCAAGAATCAAATGGGCAATTAATTTTTTTTCTTACTGAAAGGTCCCAAAATGGATCAAAGGTTACTGAACAATGTCCGCAAACGGTGCATTTTAATGTTGATTTGAGCTAAAGAGACACAAAAATTTACATAAGCACAATTTCTTATTAAGTTTAATAAGTTTTTTCTTACCTGTCCTACAAAAAGGTCGACTATGACACTATTATCGTATCGAAGGTAATGTTTCCAGGCTTCACTTGCTTTCTGGTTATCACTATATTAAGCAAATAAAAAAATGATTTTTGGAAAATATTACAAAAAATGGGAAATTTACCTGAGGGACTCATCAATATCAATTGGGACCCTTTTGGGGTTAGTAGTTCTGTTTACTTCCTCATGTAAACCCTCTAAAAGATATCTCAAAAACTCCTGTGCATCTTGCTGACTAAAAATAAAAAGTCAAAAAGATTTTAATTAGGTTATTAATCTAGTAATCATAGGTAGTACTTACCTATATCCCATAAATCTAGGTGCATATTGTTGAATTTTGTCTTTAAAAGTTGACGTATCGACCACTCGACTATCTTTCCAAAGATCTTGAAGGACATTCGCGAAGGCTGATGAAAAATGAATGAAATAGAAAATAACAATATTAGTGATTATTATTTCCAGTACAAATACAAAATTATCTACATTTTTAATCTGCTCAAAGTCACATTGATTACTAGTATTTACCTTTGACAAGGGCACCTTTCATCGAAGAATGGTCATAATTTATTTCAGCTAAATAGTCCTGAGTTTGGAAATATTTCAAGAGTGGAGCTGTATTTGATAAGCATTGCAACACAGAATTCATAAAACACTGTAAAGATATGAAAAATGCAAATTAGACAGTTAAAAAATATACAATAATGAATATAAAGATATTTGACTTACCGTATTTCCTATATTTCTAAGGCCGGTAAGACCACTCGATGATTCATTACTTGATCCACGTTTCCCACCAATTCGTGGTGAAATATAACCATCAGAATCCTGTAAAATCAATTCACAAACCATTTTAGTTAAAAAATCCAAAGGATTTCTTAAAAAATAGAACTTGATTCACACAAGTAGAGTACGAGTACGAGATCGTAAGTCTTGATCTTGTGAAATTTTATTTGGGACTAGACTAGACTTTTTGGAAATCAATACTGAGAACTTGCAGATATATTAAGAATTTTATTATTATCCAGCAGTCCAGCACATAGTAACTCTATACACTACATAAGGAAAAAGCTTATGAAATACTTATCAAGTATTTGGCCGAGTAAAGAATGAGAATGCGCTGGAACCTTATACGAGAAATATCTGTAAATAGCCAAATACTCGAGTATACCTCAGATAATATAGTCTAGTACTCCATATATCTACTTACATACTCTACGAGTATATTTTTGCAAAAAAGGTTTGCAAAAAATACGTCATCAAAATACATACCTTAACTTTGGATTAATATGGGAGAAGTTTATTTGTTTGGTTGACGTAACCCCAAAAAAATTACAAATTCATAAAACAAAAAGTCACGCAAATAAAAGCTAGTCCACATAATATAATGTACCTATATCATTTACAATTACTAGTGATTTAATCATCCTACAATTATTGATATTGCTTGATAAATTGATACTACAGTTAATCAAATACTCGATTTCCTATCTACTTTTTTAGTAGTACAGAATACACGTATCATTTGAATATTTATATGACTTCAATTAGGAAATCAATATTTATATCATAAAAATTGAGCAATTTTTGCAAGGATCAAGGTATAGTGCATATAATAGGGAAGCAATAAGGAATTACATATCATGAAATTAAAGCTTTTAATTAGGTATTAGTATTAGTATTAGGATATTTTAAGCAATTTTTTCTAGATAGGTAATTTAGTTTTATAAGGCTTAAATATTGTTGTAAATTTAAAGCATATTTTCGGTAAAGCTAGACGTTAGTAGGTGGTCTAGATTGTAAATATATTGTGTAAATTGCATATCCTAACTCTACTATAGTTAGTATATAAGTAAGTATAATTATGAATTAGTTTTTTCTAATTATGAATGCGATTGTTATCGATTTGCTCTATAGGTTAGGGCGGCAGAAGCCACATATTATTATATACTTAGCTATATGGGTATTATGAGAAAAACTATTACAATTAACTATCAATATCAAGTTAAATTGTATTTAATTAAGAGTACATATACAATTGACTATGAGAAAAGACCTTAGAGTTATATAGGTCAATATAACTACCTGATAATCTCAGGTTGTCATCTAAAAGCTATTAAGGACTTTCGATTTGACATTTATATTTATACCATACTTTATAGTATTACTGTAATAATTGTACTTATTAGGTAGGTACACAACACAATTAAATATGTATAGGTACTATTACAAAGTATATATAAAATCCATCAAATCAATATTTCATTTATCGCCTTGAGATTCTCGATTAAGTTTTGAAATGAAAATGGTATTTAAGTATTTGACAGCAATTTAAGCATCAGTTTTATACACTGTGAGTCTGTGATATGTGAGTTGGAAATCAATATCATCAATAGGAAAAAAAGCAATTTAGATTAATAAGCCTTGTTAACTGTGAAGTATAATTTATAACTATTTATTATTCTACAAAAGTAGTAGTATTTGTACCAAACCAAGGCATACATATTCTCCCATATTAATCTAATTGTATTTAAATGTGTATTTATGAATTGATAATTTATTTATGTAAGTAATTGTTCTACTACTACATACGAGTAGTAGTAATTTTAGGTAGGTAGGGTACTCTAATTTTATTTTATCGTCTAGGTCTAGGCCTAATAAGTAGTTAAGTATATGAAATGGTAGTTTTATTTTAGCCTGATATTTGAGCTTATAAGTAGTGTATTTTACAATATTTTTTCGAATTAATTCGATTTGTAGAGGTTCATAACTATGCGTTATGTAAATATAAGTTATACCCTAACTATAACCTGTGTCTAGAGTCAATGTCAAATTGTCATTCACATGTTCACATTTTTCGATTAAATTATTTTATAGTTAGTGGAAAAACCCAATCACCAACACCAGACTTTTTTTTATCGTACTACTACAGCTGCTGCAAAATTATAAGGAATTAGACTTTGATGAGCATTTTGCATTTTGTCTTAAATATTTGAAATATTAGCAGTTTTTTTTATTAGAATTAGTTCATGGAAAATTTAAAAAATTCCTTTGATTATTTCCACCACCAGCTAAGGATAAGTTAGCTTTGGAATGTATAAAGTATTTTAATAGTGCATTTCTTTGAAAAATTTAGTTCAAGGAGATAAACTTTGACTTCCAATACAACTTATATTATCTACTACTTGTAACTTGTACTTGTATGAATAATTTCATTTTATGATCGAGTGATGTTTTGGATGTTTTGATGTCTGTTTTTTTGAATTTGAACATAATTATCTCTCTATTAAAGAAATCCAATAAGATATAGGAGGAAAGATTGGAATTTTTAGTGTTATTTAAGAACTGTGAAAAAATTCAAAGCTTTCAAAGATCTTTTATATTATAATAATGTAAGTACTAGTATAATAATATGCAAATGAGATCGATTTAATTATCGTATCATAATCATAAGATAAAATCTTATAAAAAGTAGTTTTAAAAAATTATGAGCATGTTAAAAAATTGCAATTATATAATAGTAGTAATAAGTCATAAAAAAAACTACATAAAATGTGTGCATAATTATAATTATGTAAATGTGCAAGTATAGTAGTATTAGTACTTGTATTACATATGTATTGTATGTAAAATAGCCTTGATTAGTTCAGATTCATGCTTAATTTTAATTACCTACCTAAGGATTAATATGTTAGTTAAGTAGCCAATCTGTATTACCTAAAATGTAAATATTATTGCATATAGAAATATTAACAAAGTAGTAAAATGCACATCAATATATTTTATAGCCATGTCTTATTGTTAGTCAAAACTTACATTTAATTGCTAGTAATCAATAATTACTAATTACAGATCATTTCCTACTATTTTTAGAAAAATTGTAAATTTTTTGTCATTAGATGTACTAGTACTAGTACGTAGGTACTTAAATATTGATTTTGAATTTAGGTATTCATTTTAAGTACCTGCCTATTTTATAGCAGCTAGATACTTTTAAATTTTAATATTTTAGTATCATTTATGCCTATACTTAAAAGCAATCAGAAGGTCAAACAAACTGACAATAGTATACCAAAGTTATCGTTAGTAAATTTATAAAATCCATATCTGTGCATAATTAATGAGGATTTTTATTCTCAATTCTCAATTCTCAAAATCAATACATACTTCCAAACTTTTCACAAGTAGGGTACTTGAAATACCCCCATTTTTTGTACTTTTAACTTTTAATCACTTTTGTGAGTAAATTTTTTCAGGTATTTGCAATGGAATTTTAATGATAATGGGAATTATATTGTATTTAATATGAATTTGTAAATATTTTGTATTTTGTAAATATTTGTGTGTAATTACCTCATGTAATAGAGCCTGTTGACCACAATTAATATTAAAACTGGCCCTTCTCCTTTTCATAGGCTGAGGAAAAGTGAAATTTAAAATCAAAACTTTGAGATGCATATCGGAATACTAATCGAAATCAAATGAACTTTGGTATAATAAATATTACTACTACTATGTACTAGTAGTAAGTGTAAGTATGTGATGGAATTTGAAAAACTTTGAAAAAATTGATCGTTTATTCAAATACACTTTGTAGTACTGTAAATGTGTTGTGTAGAAAGGCCAAAAGTTAATTGTTCCAAGATTTAAATCACTTGCTAAATTTTATATTTCAAAATCCATGTCCAATTGTCAACTAGGTACCTTATAAGTACTATGTATGTATGTATGTATGTATGTTGTATTTGTGAACAAGGAAAGTACAAGTCTAAAATAAGCAATATTTACTAAATGTAGGACAGATGACTAATAAAATAATTAATTAAAATTTCCATTAGAATCACCGCAGAGGAACTTGTATAAGAGTTTATGTATTGTCTCAAAACTTTAAACTCTTACTGAAACCTCGGAAATTTCCACTACCTATATATGTATTGTTTTCGCCAATGGAACTAGCTTCAAGTATTGTTGTTCAAAATATATATATCAGTATTAAGCTTGCTTATGCTTATGAATATAATTGTTCAATTTGATTCGAATCAAGTCACTGGATCAAAAATCCAAACTAATCTGAATTTGAAGTACAAAGTTATTCGAAAAACTCATTCAAAATCAGCTCTATACGAGTGTAGTATGGATGGTATCTTCGGTTCAACTCCTACCACCCACCAAACACAAAATGCAATCACAAATATGATTTAGCACTCCTAACTATAAACCATAGACTATGGTATTGTAAAGAATGGTAGAACTAGTAGAAGTCATCAAAATCTATACAAGTATCTACCTATATATCAGTAAATTATGAATATCTGTAGGTATACTATATCAATGTATTGAATATTGAATACAGATTGGTAGATAAGAATTTCATTAAATTTATCACACATTAGAGCTTATATGCATTTATCTAATTTGGGTACTCGTTTGCCTTCAAAATGAATTTCCTATTCTTCCTTCCGGGCTGATATTTTGATCTATTATAACTATTTGTACGAGATGATTAGGAAGTATCTATTCAGTAGGTACAGATACTTTTATATGTAATGTAGTATACACTACACAACCAGCTTGCTATTATGAACTTATATGTTTGTTAAAATCTCAAGGAAATCTTGCAAACTTGTATCGAAAGTCGAAACACTTTGTATACTCGTATGTATGTGATCTCTTTTCCTCATTTGATCACCTGCACTAAACACTTGTGTAAAATGTAAAATTTGGGACCACAAATGACACTTGTCAAGTGCTTGCTGGCCTGAGTAGAACTGATTGCTTTACTAAGGAAGGAAATGGAATTTATCCTGAATTCAAAATCCTGATAGTCTGCTTTACTATCCTTTATAGATACCTACATACTGATATTCTTATTAAACTTGAATAATTTGAATCAAATAGTTGGAAGAAAAGTAAGAGTGGTTAAGTAACCCCAAGCTATATTATTTCATTTAATTTGTAGGAACTATAGTACATACACATACAGATATATTCTGTATATATGAAGTAACTTTACAGATGGGCTTACAAAGAACAACTTTTGTCCACATTAGTGGTGCTAATATACTTGATACTTGATGGTCTTTTAATGCATATGCAATTGTACAATGAATGTAAAAAGTACACAGACAAGATTTCGCATTTTCAAGGTCCGGCTTGGCTTAAAATCTGGCTTTCAACTTCTTGTTATAAAATCAGATTAATATATCAGATCAGGATCAGGGCTAAGGCCAGGCCAACTACAACTACAACTTGCTTGGTTATATGAATTTGATCAATGTATTTAACTTGTCCATAAAATGTAACTTCAAATACTCTCCATACTCAAACCATTGTATAAAGTATTATGCGAGTACTTGTATAGCCTTTAGCAAAAATACTCAAAGACTCAACTTTGAAATCCAGTAAAGGTCATTTCATTTGCAAAAAGAATAAAAAAAATACACACACACACAAATCCTTTTTTATACACGTTAGTACGAGTATAATACTAGTATGAATATGAATAGTATTCCATGATATTGTATTTAAAGTTGGACTCTGAATCCATATAAATACTTGAAAAAAAGTTTCCCTCTCATCTGTTTCATTATTCCAAACCATATCCATACTTGAGTGTATTAATAATAATTTAAATTTTTATCCTCCCCATATCAGCCCACCTAAACTTAAACCTACTTAAAATAATTACTACAGAATATAGGAAACTATGCTATATATGATATATGTATGCTTTACGAGTTTATTTTTAAATATAATTTAAATGAGCTATCAGTAAAAATTCCAAGTCATAAAGATATAGCTAGCTATCTATGTGTGTAATTTCCAGACTAGAATATTTAAATATTCTTCTAATTAAACGGATGCCAAATTATAGGTAGCTACTAAAGTACTATCTATACCTATATCTACTTTAAAAGATAATTATCTCCATTTTCCATAAGTATCCAGCTAGGTATATCAATTATCTAATCTAATCTTAGATTTGGAAATATGTAGGTATGTACCCTCATTTAAATGGATTAACTAAGCTTTAATGTAAATTTATATTTTGCAGATTTTGACTTTAGCAACTACCTTTAGCTTAGGTAAAGTATTTATTAAGTAAAGAGTACAAAGTAAAAAATCCATATAAACTATCATGCGAACCTGTCCCGAGTGACCTTCAGATTCAGACATTTATATGTACATGAACATAGGTTAGAGAAGTTCCATATAAAACCATAGGATACGTTGAATAATAAATTAAGTTTTACTTAAAAAGCCATCCACCTCTGCCTACCTGCTTGAAAAATATTTAAACTTGCAAAAACTAAATTCATTTACTAACGATAAACCAATAATCATGCTATGGACTATGGATATGCTTGCTATGGTTATATCAATCCAATTCAAACCATCTACTGTATCTACTGTAGTAGGAAAAATTAATTCTTGTCTAACCAAAATGAACTTTGGGAAAGGTTCAATGCTAAACCCGACTTGGGTAAATAATAATTTTATAGTAGGTAGAGTATGTACATACTACAATTTTCCAGTATTTACCTACTTTTTACCTCAATTTAAGTAAGTAATGTATGAACATGTCTATCAAAAACAATAAATATTTAATAATCTATTGAAGGATTATAAAATAAAAACTGTCGATCAAAAATAGTCAAAAAGATTGAAAATATTGACTTATACGGAGTATTTAACTTAACAAAAAGCCTAGGGATTGTGATAAAATTAAAATAAATGACTCTTGCTTTAAGGTTTCAAATGACTGGAAAATTTCAGACATTAATAAAAATATGCAATCGATTACATAAATTTTTTTTGCATGTTCTGTGCCTATGCATTTACACGAGTGGATTACTGATAGATTGCATTTTTTTCAGTGAACAAAAATGCAATATTATGAACCTGCTGGAACCTTGATTTTGAGTATTGAATAATTCTGAATAATTGAATAATCGATCCAAATTTTTGTGGTAGGGTACTATTGATTAAACATTCTAATAGTAGTTCAAGTATAACAGGCAAATTTTGTAACAAATTATATCTATAGGTAAAATCATCTTTGTACTAATTGCCCTTGAGACCTAGTCCTAGTCCTAGTATAGGATATAAATTGAATCAAATTACCTGCTAGTTTAGTTCATAAAAAAAGTTAAAAGTTAAAAAGTATGAATATTTAAATTTAAGTAAATATATAGTAACTTTTAACTGCTTGGTCTATACTAACAACTAACAATTGACTTTGAATGATAGTGCTAAAAGCCAGCTATTAAATGCAATTATTATCTATTGTAAATTGTATAATCTTATTTAACACTCTTTAAAATTTTCCAGTCATAAAATTTAAAATGTAGGTACCTTTAAATACCCATTGAATACCCGATGAGTTTGAAAATAATTAGATTTTCTCAAATCTATATTTAGGGATGACATACTGCAATATTTATTCTTATTTTCTTGAGCATTATATTTATATTGCACTTTGTTGCGAAAAAATGAGCCTTGTTGTTGTGAATCAGAACTACTTGTAAACCAAAAGTTCATAATAGATATAATGAGCAAAAATGTACAAAGTGCTATAAAGGAAAAGTACAATTCAAGTAGAAGCCTATTAAACATTTTGAGATCATTTTTAAACTTTTCAAGCTAAAACTATGTGTATTAAGTATTCATCCCCAGTATAGCCAAATCTAACTAAAGTAGATGTAGTCTCTTTATAAATGAACAAAAATTTAAGTTTCTTTAATCCCATTATTTAGGGATTTCTTTTAAGGCTCTGTATAGAGAACTAAATTTATAAGGCATGATATTATAAAGCTATCAAAATCACTTTAAAGTCTACACTTTTTTTTCAAAACTTAACAAATTAAGGAATAAATATTTGCACCCAACTGTCTGGATAGTATAAATACAAGCATGTATAAGTAAACTATATGACTTTGTATTTTGAATTTTGTAGTATGAAAAAGTGTGTGTCTGCGTTTTTTTTGTACTTAAAACTTAAAACTCCTAAACTTGTCTTTAACCTGACTGAAACCGAACTAATATGCTTAAACTATGTATAAATATTATATTTTAATGAAAAAAACCGACTAGGATCTTTAGGCATAGAGATTACAGACAGTCAGAAATAGGTAGTGTAGTTTGTGAGCCAAAAATATCTTGGAATGTGTTTTTTGCTGTCGTAGTACTACTATACCTATGCTCTATAAAAAAAGTCTCAAAAAAAGCCAGGAAATTGTAGTAGATAGTACAAATGTGGGTATGTATGTATCAAGAGAGCATTAACTTTTTTTACCATGGTGGAACGTGTAAAAATTATATAAATATTTGAGAATTGAGAATGATTCCTACTGTCTATAGTCTTTAAAAACTCTTGCTTAAACTGTTCTTATTCTATACTATGTAGTCTTAAAAGTAATCTAATTTGCATAAGCTAAAGCATTCTAAATAGTATTAGTTTTTTGAGTATTTTATACAGCTCATTAGGAGGTAAGGAATGGTTTTTAAAAGCATTTTTTGCAAGGTTTTTTAGGGATATTTTTATGAACTTATTGATTTCTTAATTTCCATCAGGCAGATGATCAATGATATATATGCACGAAGCTTTGGTTAATTTTTTATTTTTTTTGCACTTACATTTTCCGAAGAAGAATCACTCGATCTCGAGAAATTTCCAGATGATCCAGAACTTCCTGGTGATCCAGAACCACCTCCAATATTATCAAATCTTCCAATTGAAACTCTGGTTTCATCATCATCATTTCTGGCTTCATCAAATTTGCTTGCATGTGGACCCATATTATCTATGTCTTGACCTTTGTTCTCCTTTAAATTTATATTTAAATCACCATTTTGCTGTTGTAATGAAGCAGTGGTAGTATATTTAGGTAGTGGTGGTGGTGTTGGCCCTTTATTGTTGATCTTTTCTTCTCGTACTTCAGCTGGTGGTGATGAAATTGATCGCCTCCTTAGCAAATTTTGGTTGATTTCAACCTTCACAGGACTTGGACTCTTTTCCTTATCTTTAATTGAAGGTGGTGGTGGACTTGCTTGTTTAATTGCAATCGGACTTTGTTCCTTATCAGTTGAATAATTAGGGTTTATGGTCATACTATCATCCTTCAATTTCAAGGATTCATCAAAACTTGACTTGTTTTCAAGATGATTTTTAATTAAAGGTAAAGTTGCATCAACATGGTTACTATCGCCATTTATTCCCGATTTTTCATCATTTGATAATTTACCTTGATCAGCAACAGGAATCGATGCTTTCGATGATGCTTCAGCCATTTCAGCCAGACTTCTTTGATTTTGAGTATTTTTGTTAATCTTGGGTAGAACGACGGTCACGACTTCCGGTGATTTTGATTTCGACTTTGCTTTTACCATAGGTTTTTGGAGGGTAACTTTCACTGATGTCGATGTTGAATTTGAATTATCACACCCTTGTTGATCAGCCTGATCATTTGAATCCTCAATCTTAAACTTGTGAATGATAACCTTACTAGCTGTACTATTGCTAGATGATGATGCTGGTGGTGTTGGTGATTTATCTTTATATGCGGTTACAGTACGAGGGGGTGTCATGCTTGATCGGCCAAGTTTATTGTTATTATTTATAATTAAAGGTCTTGTTGAAGATGCCTTACAATTAGTATTAGTACTACTACTTATAGCACTACCAGAATTATGAAATAAATTATCTTTATCTCCTGAAGATAGTGGGGGTGAACAAGCCTTTACCGTCTTAAGATTAGTCTCACCGTTACATGCAGGACCTGGAGATCTACTCTTATCGAAATTTCCATTTTTATCCAATAATTTAATGGTATCGGTAACTTTAGGTAATGGATCTACTTCGATTCCAGGATCTGAGTCTGAATCATTATTATTATTATTACTTATGACTGAACTACCATTACTTTTACTTTTCCCATTAACACATGATAGAGTCTCTTTTACAGAACCACTGATACCATCAGTTTTATAACCGTTTTTAAGAACTTTCTCAGATACACTACCACTACTATTTTTACTGGTACTATCGTCACACAATTGATCGTCAATGTCATTAGAATTATTTTTGAGATTTCTTATAGAGTTAGAATCAGAGGCTTTATTTACCTCAATTGAAGAAAGTCTGGATGTTCGACCTCCGACAGCTTGTTGTCCGGATGTTGAAGCGACAGAACGACCTCGTATATTCATACTGGTTGGTGAATCATCAAGATCATTGGATGAAGAGAGTCTTGAACTATAGTACTGTATAGGGATATTGGTCACTACAGACCCTGTAGAGTTCTCTCGATCTCTGTAACTTCCATTTCTTTCACGGCTCAAACTTCCATAATTTCTCTCACGACCTGATGATCCTAATGCAGAACTTGTTGTTGTATACCGATCCTTATCAAGTAGAGAATTTCCCAGCTCAAGGGATCTAATTCTATCTGAAATATTTGGTGTTGATTCTCCATAAGAATTTGATGATCGATTTCTCAGACCTGAACGGTCAAGTGTTGACCTTACAGGAGATATTGATGATCTAGCACTTGTATAAGTTGAGGGTGAATAATTATTTGTTGTTCGAGTTGATGGTGTTCCATAGGTACTTTGAAATCTTGAGGTAGGTATTGATGATCCATTTGAATAGGATGATTCATACTTACGTTCAGCTCTTGGTGGTAATGAACTTAATTTGGAAGTATAGGATGATCCACTTATGTAGGGAGTACGGGATACTGATGTTCCTCGAGAATATGATGGATATTCATCTCGAGTCCGAGTTCCAAAACGTGAATATGTATCTGGTACAGGCATTTTTGTTTGTAGTTTTTTTTTCTCTCAAAAAAATAAGGATATTTTTAAAAGAAATCTTATAAAATCTCACAACATTCTCACAACTATTTTTAATAAAATGTAGATTCCAGTGAAGTAGAACTGAAGAACTATTGATGAACTACATGTGATGCTCGATCGATCGATGATTCTTCTACTTCAGTCAGTCACCACCTAATAAGAAAAAGAGACAAAGAAATCACAATCAGTTCAACATACATATATTAAGAACAACAAGCTTGGAAATCTCCCAAAATGAAGTAAAATGGGTTGGACAGACAAAAGTTCTATCAGAATGTCCCTGTCAGAATATTTCAAGAAAAACAGATTCTAAAAATTTTCAAAATCTTTCAAAATTTTGCTATCTAAAATTCTTAAGATTAGTTCTTTTAAAAAAAAATTGATTTTGAATCCGTTTCAAAAAATTTTTGAATTGATCAATTTTTTAAAAGGATCATTTTAGATCTTGAGGAACTTTTTTCAAAACCTAAATTAGAACGAGCTGAAGGATTTTGCTAGAATTTTTCTTAAAACTAATAATATTTAAAAATATGATACTTTGCTTATGCTCGAATTTCTTGAAAAGATCAGAACTGGACATTTATTACAGGGACATAATGACCATAAATCGGGCAGGAGATCTACGAGGACTTGATATTGATATACTTATCTGAGCATTTTTATAGTTTTACTACTACGACTAACTTACTTATTTGATTTAAAAATTTAAAACTCTACTCTGTTATCTGTATATTATGCTATGCTGCTGGCAAAAATACGAGTTTCTAAATATAAATTTTTTGTTTCTTCCTTGAAGATCTACTTGTACAAGGCTCAAAACTAAACTTCTTCCTCAAAGAACTCAAGTATCAGTAGACCATATACATAGTTATAGTAAGTATATGGTATAGTACATTTAGGAAAAAATTACAAATCTAATCTTAAAGATCTAGTTTTTGTATGTAAATATAGGTATCTACTAGGAATAGCAAATACTGATATTTAACATTCGATTAGCTCGCATTTTTATTAATTAGAAAATGATGACCCATGACCAAGTGCAAAGGATTACATATTATCTGTATGTCACTTTGTCTAATTATCATCAAATTAGACCAATTAATTCAAATTTTGCACATTTTATAGTTCATAAAATTAATTTAAACTCGAGATATATCAACCCCAAATCTAGTAACAAATACTGCAAGTTCCTACAAAATTTTCAAAATTTCTCAAAACATTTCAAGAAATGATTAGAAAATTGAAATTTTTGAAAATTCGAGCTTTCTAGTTTGTCACAACTCAAAACCTATTACTCATTCAATTACCCTATACATATTACACATATCTCTGCTCTGCTATGAAAAATTTGAATTTCTTAATTTTGATTCTCAAATATCTGATCTGTATTTTATAATTTATATGGGTAAGCTAAGCTAATTTATCTGAATTTGGATCAAAAGTAAAAAAAAAAAATGTTAGATACAGATAGACATATTATAAAATAGTACTTATATCTTACAAAAAGGTTGAAAATAGGAAGGTACTTAAAACTCATAAGTAGGTAAGATACCTGCTAATTTTCATCATTTTATAAATTTTATCCTCATTAATAAAAATCTATATTCCTTTTATCTTTCGTCTACTATTAAAATAGGATTAGCTGAAACTTGAAAGCTTTTCCTTATTAAATTAAGCTCACCCCAAATCGATATGAGAAAGATAGGTTAGTAATATTTACTATGTGATTAATTGAATTAATGGAAAAAGTACCTATAAGCTTAGATAGGATCGAATTTTATGAATATTTAACTTACTAAATAAAAAATGAGTAAAAGGGTTTCAAGGGCAGTAGAACTACCAGGTTGCAGATATTGATCATTTCTGATTCTCATATTCTAGAAATTCTGAAATTGATCCACTTAAGTACAACAAGACCACACACTATTATTTGACAATCAAAATCAAAGTCGAAAAGTTCAAAGGGTAATTTCCAATTTGACTTTTTCAAAAAAGGCAATATTGTCAATCCAAATTGAGTAATCAATCACTTGTAATACTTGGTTGGGCTGTTTCTTGTATAGTTGTACAATCAGATAAGATTCAAGTATAAATTGTACTTACTTAACTAACTTGAACTTAATTTAGATTTAAGATTTTTAGGAATTTCAAGCCGCTCCTTTGAAGGTACTGTTGGTCTATTGAGGACATTGGGTGAATTGTAGAATGAGTCACCAGTCAATGCCAAAATACTCCTCGGTACCCGGATTTTACGGATAGAACAAGTGCTTTTAAACTCTATTTACTGATGTACATACTAGTAGTAGTACTTATTACACATAGTACAGAATTGTAGGTATAAAGTATATGAAAAGTCACCTTAAGAATTCGGAAATTGGGGAAAGAAAGCATTCGGTTTTAGAATTTTAGACCCGAATTACACCCGAACTCCAAGTAATTTTTTTAAAACCAAAGATTTTGCGCAAAAAGTTTGAAATTCGGTGTTAACATATGCTTTGTGAATTCAAATCCGGGGTAATACTCTCACTACACTATACAAACTACCTTACTGATATTTTACAACAAAAATGTAATTCTTAACTGTTTCATGTTAGGCACAAGGTTTTTAATACCCAGACAATATGCTTTACTATACGGCAAAAGAACTAGATAGCTTGTAACTAGAAATAACTAGATTGAACATGTGTAGGCACAATGAAAACTATCAACCTAAATAAATACATAAATACAAAATTACATATGCTTTTTACTACCTACTTAACTTGTACTTTCATTGAAACATTACCTATTTAATATCCAGTTTATTTTATACCCTTGACTTATATCAGCACTTGAAAAACAAAAACGTACACTGGTATCTTCATATTTTAATAGTCATGTACGTACCTCGTATATGAATATCAAATTCAATTAAGTCACATATTCTGTAATGCACGAGAAAAGGGGACTTTTGCAAGTTTTTGACCTAATTTTATATTTTCTTAAAGTTTTCGGTCCTCTAGGTCAAGCAAAAGTACCCTATCTATCAGTGAGTAGTAGCTTTTTACAAAATATTTTTTAATTTTAATTTGTGTACCAAAAGAACAATTCTCTCTGATAACTAAACCTAAAAAATGCAAATTCTCCAACTAAATAACCTCAAAAGGTTTCTGAATACTCAAATAAATGTTTTTTTATTTTCGATTTTTTAAGATAAAATAAATTTTTAAGAATTTTGAAATACAAAATTTATCTAAAGGCTTGAATTTTGTATTTTTGATTTTTAAATCACGAGACACTTTATCTCTAGTTCGACAACAA